>CANYBF012072165.1:0-38834 GCA_948192965.1 Dalechampia spathulata
TGGAGATCCGGGGTCTTGGTGCCCACAAGGAGCCCACCCAGAGGGTGTAACTCCCACACTGCGGCTGCCAAGACTCGAACCGTGGATCTTTGGTACCAACGTCACATCCGAGTACCAACTGGGCTACACCCGTGCGGGTTGAAATGACCTATTTATGTTGTGATATATAGTTGCACCTTTCTTGAATGCCCTTATCATTGTTCTTTTTTTGGGTGGTTTCCCTCCACACAAGCACTTGTAAGTTTAGTGTCTAATTTAGGTCAATATAAACAATGGATTAGGAGCCTCAAATGATGTAGGGGTCTCCTAAACATTAATGCATTATACCATGTTCTCCTAATTGATTAAGTAACATGCATGCTTTATAAAAATATGGAGGCTGGACATGGCTTGGAGCCTCTCGTTCTAGTTCAAAGATTGTTTGACTTTGTTAAAGATAAATTGAAATTAAACCGGCTCTATATACATATCTAATGATAATATACAATCGAGCATATAACATATGCATTCATATGAATAAAAGTGTACATATACATCTATGAAGATGAACTTTAACAATAACATACATAGTGTAGGGCATCTTTTCAAATAAAAAATACAAAATTAAATGATGAACCTACAATTAGGCTGTTTTGACACCAATCATTTATAGGCTACAAGGGATAGGTTGGATGTTAGAGAGATAATTTACAAGTGTTATTATCACTTATAATTGCAATTTGTTAATCTCATTTGCCTAGAATAACGTTATAGTTGAATATTATTGGCATTTTATGTAAATGGTTTAATCATATAATAGTGTGCGTGGGGATACTAATGACTATGATGGGTGCCTTGTATTTAGTGGCAACACAGGATTGGTTGGATGGACATTGCTTCTGCTTGAAAAAATTTGGATTATATTGGCCTAATTATGGTTTATAATCCTAATTACTATGACAAGTTAACTAATTATGGGAGCATAACATTCATGTTTTATATATATATATATATATATATAAATCTTTTGATCCCAATTATCAAGTTATCATGCAGAGTAATTTTGTAAAATTGATTAATTTATTAGAGTCTATCATTTCGAATTCGAGAAAAATAAAACCCATGAACAATAGAGGGCAGAAAAGGAATATATGGTAGATCAAGATGGTACAAAATGTTCAAACTTTGGTTATTTAAATTAATAAATAATAAACCATAGGTTAAAAATAATATTAATTTTGTCTTGTTAGTATGGATTTCTAAGTGTGCTTTAAGACTATATATATAAGCGTGATGTAGAAATGTCTAGTGCTGGTTTCAGGCTTTGGGAACAAAATTAAACAGTCCAACATTAAGATCTTCAACTCCAACCATCAATTGCCAATTAAGCATTCGTGGGGTGCCTTCCTTCCCTTCTCTTCTTTTCTTACCATCCCTTTTTTGGGATCCCTCCAATCTTATTTTCTGCCAATATTTGATTGTCTTGCAAGTTTTTAGAGTAATTTCTCCAATATTACTACATGGGAATCACATTTCCTATCATTACCGTAATAAAAGAATCACTATCATTAATATGCTTCTATTACAAATTTCGGGTTCAAAATTCGACGATGAAGATTAAAAAAGTAGAAATTACTTGTTTTTAATAACGTTTTCTTCATTTTTGTTCGAATTTAATTAATCGAATGAAAATAATAATAATAATAAAAGCAACTATCAACTTTGACTAAATGAAACACTAGTAGGAAAGGGTTACAAACTTAAAAAGCTACATATTGCTGTTGGGACTTAGACTAAAAAACAAAGCCGAAGATAACGCGTGCTTCAATAATCATAGATAAGTCCAAATTCTTGAAAAGGTAAAAACTGAGAAAAATATAGTGTTTGTGTGTGTGTGTCTGTATATATATATATATAGTGTTCTTTTCTTGATACATACTTAAAGTGGTGGAAAGACTTGCATATATAATTCAGCCATCCAAGTCTAAAAGTAGTTAAATATTTATGTTCTTATTGCATGCATGCTAATCTTATGAAATGTGAAGCCATCATTGTGTGCTAGTGGGTTACAATTATACCTTTATTACCTTGTTTACTCATACATCATTTTCTGTTAATCATGTTTTCCAATATTCAAGATTCATATTGAGCTTGAGCTTGCCAGCAAAATATAATAATGTTACTCATATCAATTATTCATACAAATATTGCCTGTTTTCCCTCTCAAAACCATGATCAGAGAATAGCAAAGAATGATTCAACTCGAAAAGCATAATCGAATAAGTTGTTTTAGTTAATTCGACTCGAACTTTTTCAAACTTGGAAATTACTGCAAGTCTATACATACCCAGTTGGCCTACTCTCTCCCCTATGGATAATTCAGTCAACAAAGCAAATTATGTGATTGATTATAAACATAATTGCTCTAATTTCAAAAAAGGTAAGAAATTAAAAATTATGCATTCTATACAAAACATACAAATCTATTTAATTTTCTAACAAGTGATATGGTTTATGCAACAATCTAATCCAACATTAAGAACACTTTTGACTTGGGAATCTAAAATGAAGTGGTACAACGGATGTCTACAGGCAAAAAATTCAACTCATTAACTTGAAATTAAGATATAGTCGAGTCGAGCAAAAGAACGATGAGAAGAGATAGATTAAAGCCTACCTGGCAACTACTTCTTGGAAACTCGCTGTACATGTCGATGAAGAATCAGAACTACACTGGAACATCGTTGCATGGATATGAACAATATGCGAGACCAAAGATGGAAATCATGCACCCTCTCTACCTATATGATCTGCGTTCTTCACAGAAACTTCTCCATTCACAATTCACAAAATCACAAATATATTGACAATCGAAAGAAGGGTCAAAAATGTCCGCCAGGATGCTCTGTGTTTTCGGTGAAATCTGGTAATCCTTTTAATCTCAAGATATGCAGCTTTACTTTCTACCAGTTGTTCCAACTCGTGGTTTGCCTTTAACTTCAGATTCCTGCATAGAGAGGAGGAGGAAAAGGGCAACATTGTATTGAATGGATTCCGTGTATTTCTATGGCTTTGTTGAGATGTTACTCAAAACGATGATGTGTTCAATTTAGGTTACCTGTGGCAAGTGCAGATAGATATAGGTCTTTGCGGTTTGTGGTTTGTGATTTTCTGCACCTTATACTCCAGTCATAACACACCTAAGAGAGATCGAAAATCATAAATCAGTATCATCCTCTTAGTCCATATTCTGCAATTTGACTATAGCACAATCATTAAATCGTTGTATTGTATTATGCAGTGAAGTAACAGTTAATCCAGATAAGCTGAAGATGTGAGGATTGGACAGATTTTCGTTTGCCATCATTGTATAAATGATTACTATGCAACTTCACACAAGAACATTGCTGCTGGAAAAAACTATAACGAAATTAGAAGGCTTTTTCTGCCTGTATAAAATTAGGTATTCTGCTTGGAAACATTAAAACAGGATTAGCCAACTAAGAAACGAAGTTACTTCAAGGTCTTGTCCCAACTTCTTGTGGCCAACAAGTTCATCTCTGGAATCCAAGCAACTTCTTTAATCGGAGTATCATGCATTGCAACAGTTACCGCCTGACCACCTGCTAGCAATGGCCAACTCTTCGCTTGCTTGTCACAACCCCCAGAAAAGACTGTCGTGCCATCATCCTTCCAAGTGGAGCATAGAACCTAGAACACAGCAAGAAGATGGAAGAACAAGAAAAAGGTCACAACTAATCATAAAAAGAAGTTGGCTTGAAAATGCAACAAATTCTTTAGCTCATTACTGGTTGATCAAGAGTTATCTGTGCCTTGGGCACACTTCCTGCAGTGGCTCCACCCTTTGTGACTTCCCAGCATCTTACCTGCAAAATTTTCCAGACAATATATTCAGGTCACAGGCAAATAGTAAGAGTTCAAAATCAAAAACAAAGAACATACTTATAAGCTAATAGCTTGCTTAATCTTATAGATATCTAAATTTTCAGGAAGTGGGGGAGCTATAACACATATGACAGCTTACTTGGTTATCCCAGGAAGTAGCAACCAAGAAATTGGCCTTAGGACTGAAACTGAGACTCGAAACCGAGTCGCTAGGAGGTTGAGCCACCTACATTCAATCATACCTCATCAATTTAAAAGAAAAGCATTAACAGCATTTAAGATTGATATAAAGCATTTGATTAGAAAAACTGGAGCAAGAAATTCAAAATTCATACGAGAAATACCTCAAAAGATTTGTTAGGATTTGCATTAGCAGTGGCAGTAGCACCAAAAGTGGCCATGTCAGTCGCTGTAGCGGTGAAGCGGCTTCACGCCCTTTGATTTGGTGCAGTTGAGGAGAAGATGAGCCTGTTACTTGATAGGCCCAGTCCGAGTTAGGCCCAAACTATTAAACCGAAGATTTGTACCTAAAAACCAGGCGGTTAATCTCTGCCCTGACAAGGGACCGAACCAACCAAAACCTTCCTTGCTGCAAATTTGTTCTCTTTTGTTGTTTTCTACTCTTACTTCCTCGGTCATGGCGTCCCCTCCTCTCCTCACGGATTCCGGTAATCACTCAATTTTTCACTCGGTATTCAAAATAATCGAATCCACTGTTTTAGTTTCCTTTTCTGAGCTCAGTTCTTCGCACGTTCTGCTTTATTATTCAACTGCTTGTATGCTTAGATAAATTGTGGTTTGTTTCATGAAGGTTATTAATTATGAAAATGCGAAGCTCAGCTAAAAGTCGGGGGTCTAGTCTATTCGTTTGTGTGTATAAGCTGTTTGATAATTTGCCTCAATCAACTTGTGCTGCAAGATGTACTTTGTTCCAAGTTTACCGATTGTTTTAATTGCATTGTAGTCAGCATGCTGCTTGTTGTTAGTTCAAATATCTGTTACATTTCAAAATGAAACTTAGAAGAGCGTTTGTAGGGTTAGTGTTGAAAACTCACAGTGTTTTTAAATGCTAGAAAGAACAAAGTACAGGTTAATAATGGTTCTGTATCTCTCTCTTTTTTTTCTGTCTTTTAGCCCTCTTGGTAAGGGAAAATTTATATTCTTTGCTTTTGTTATCAGGGAATAGGGATGGACTTCAAACTACAATAAGCAATGTTTCTTTCGATATTTTGAGTGGATCAAATAATGAAGTTGGGGATTTTAGTTTTCAAACCCAAAACAAGAAGAGAAAAATTTCTTTAAACAACGATGATGAATCATGTGAAGTTTTACGAGATTTGGAATCTTTCTTACCTATTTTGCGCTCAAAGGGTTACTATATGAAGCCTTCATTGACTTATTTGGCTGCCCAAGAACTCATTGATCCTGGTTATTGTGGCCGAGTTCTTGATTTTACGGTTGGCAGATCAGGCTTTGGATGTGTCAAGTTTCTTGGGACGACTGATGTAAGGTCGTTGGATCTGGATAAGATAGTGAAGTTTCATAGGCATGAAATTGTTGTGTATGAAGATGATAGTGATAAGCCAGAAGTTGGTCAGGGCCTTAACAAGACTGCTGAAGTGACCTTGACCTTGCAAATAAGATTATGTGGTCTAAATGAGCAGCAACTTAACAATGCTGTGAAGAAACTGAGGAAAAATGCAGAGAAGCAGGGAGTTAATTTCATCTCGTTTGATCCTACAAATGGTGAATGGAGGTTTTTGGTTTCCCACTTCAGCAGATTTGGGTTAAGTGATGATGATGAGGAAGATATTACAATGGATGATGTTTTAGCAGTTGAAGAACCGGTTAAAATGATTGATGGCGAGACTCCTGAGACAAATGATAAAACTCCAGCAGAATTAGATTCAACCAGCCCTATGCTTTATCATTCACTTCCTGCACATCTCGGGCTTGATCCTGTAAAAATGAAAGAGATGAGAATGTTGATGTTTCCTGCTGAAGAAGAAGAGGAGGAGGAGGAGGAGATTGGGAATTTCAGTGGCCCTTCACGTCAAAAATTGTCCTCTATTAAAGAAAATGTAAGACATCCTTTACAGAATTCCGCTCAGAAGAATTGCCAGAGACCTGGTGTGCCTGCTATAAGAAAAATGCCACTGGCTCTGCTAGATTATAGACCTGGTGGCTCTGATTCCTTCTCTTCTGGTACCATTTTGATGGCCCAACAAAATAAGAACCTGCCTCTAAAGAAAATAAGAGGTGAAGGATTTAAGGTGGACCTTAAACGTGAAACACCAGTAACGGGAAGCTATTCTTGCAACATAGTTGATGCTGGTTTATTCATGGGTAAGTCATTTCGTGTAGGGTGGGGTCCAAATGGGGTCCTTGTTCACTCTGGTTCTCCAGTTGGATGTAGTGGATCTCACCGGCAGTTATCTTCTATAATTAATGTAGAGAAGGTTGCAATTGATAGAGTTGTTAAAGATGAAGATAGCAAAGATAATAAGGATTTGGTTGAGTTTGGTTTTGACTGTCCTTTGAATCTCCACAAATCTATTAATCATGAAGTGAAAGAAATTGAGGTAGGGTGTTTTAAACTAAAGCTGCAAAAGGTTGTCTCAAATCGCATAATGCTTTCAGACATTTGTAGAAGTTATATAGACATCATTGAGAAGCAGATGGAGGTTCCTGGACTGTCATCACCTGCACGGTTGGTTTTGATGCATCAAGTTATGGTCTGGGAATTGATAAAAGTTCTTTTTTCTGAAAGGGAAAATAGTGGGCAGTCAAAATCTGCAGGTGCTGATAATGAGGAAGACATGATGCAGGATATAAAGGAAGGTTCTTTGGAAATTGACCAGGAAGCATTTCCTCTTATCCGAAGAGCAGAGTTTAGTTGTTGGTTGCAAGAAAGTGTTTGCCACCGTGTCCAAGAAGAAGTGAGCTCTCTCAGTGAATCCAGTTATCTTGAACACATTTTCTTACTTTTGACTGGTAGACAACTGGATGGAGCTGTGGAAATAGCCGTCTCTAGAGGAGATGTTAGGCTGGCTTGTTTGTTAAGCCAAGCTGGTGGATCAATGGTAAACCGCACTGATATTGCTCGACAACTTGATCTATGGAGGATCAATGGGCTGGACTTCAGTTTCATTGAGAAGGAAAGAGTAAGGCTATATGAAGTGCTTTCTGGTAATATTCATAATGCATTAAGTGGTGTTAGTATTGACTGGAAGAGGTTCTTGGGTTTGTTGATGTGGTATCGTCTAGCACCACACACATCTTTACCTGTTATTTTTCAAACTTATCAGCATCTTCTTGATGATGGTAAGGCGCCATATCCACTGCCTATTTACATTGATGAAGGACCAGCAGAAGAAGCTGTAGGTTTCACAGGGAGACACTTTGACCTCTCATATTATCTCATGCTTCTTCATGCCAAAGGGGATACTGAATTTGGCTTTCTGAAGACCATGTTCAGTGCCTTCTCTTCAACAGATGACCCGCTTGACTATCACATGATCTGGCATCAGCGAGCGGTGCTGGAAGCAGTTGGAATTTTGTCTTCTAACGATCTTCAAGTTCTTGATATGGGACTTGTTTCCCAGCTGCTGTGTACTGGAAAATGTCACTGGGCCATCTATGTGGTCCTTCACATGCCATACCGTGATGATTATCCATACCTCCAGGCTACAGTTATTCGGGAAATTTTATTTCAATACTGTGAAATTTGGAGTTCTGATGAATCACAACGCCAGTTTATTGAGAACCTTGACATTCCACGGGCATGGTTGCATGAAGCCATGGTATGCAATTGATTCTGGCAATACCAATTTTTTTAGTACTTTTACATCTCTAATTCCTGTTTGGTATAAATTTCATCTTGAATGAGTACACATGTTATGCATGCTTTGGTATCTTTGTGAATAATAATTTATTAAAAGACCTTAAAAGAAGTGGTTGCTGTGACCTGCCAAACCAAGTGTAATTTACATGTCCGTTACCTCAGTTGTGCTTTCTCTCCCTTTTGTTTTTGTCTTTTTGTGCAAAATTCCATATATACAAATATTCAAACGCAGAGCTCCCACTAAAAGCAGCACGAATGCTGGATTTGTCCCTCCACCCAGGTGCACCTGCAGATTTAGGTTGACATTTACAATGCTTATGTTTATTTTTGTCTTTACCTCGCTATTGGCAACTATGTTAGATGTTTCACATGCTTCAGTATTTCAGAATAACATACGCAAAAATCTACTAAGGATGCTGGAATTTGACAAGTGTCGACTGTTTCTAATTTTTCTTTATATTTCCTATCCTCCTCCCTTCTCTGCAGATTGAAGATGTATTTTTTTGAAAGGAACTAGGCTTGTCTTTGAACAAGCTGCACCATACTTTTGGATGTCAATCAGCTATAATTTGCACCTAGATAGTTCCTCTTCTGTTGCAGTAATAGAAATGATAAATTCTAGTATTTAAAGCCATATTAAGACTAGTTTTGAACTTACAATTTGTTATGCCAAAATCTTCCCTACTGGACTTTTGGTTGCGTTAGCAAGTTGTTATGCCAACTGATATAATTTTACTGTGAACTCCAGGCAGTTTACTTCAATTACCATGGAAATCTGTTGAAGGCCCTTGAGTATTATCTTGAATGTACAAATTGGCAGAAGGCTCATTCAATTTTCATAACCTCAGTTGCCCACAAATTGTTCCTATCTGGTAAATCTTTGCTTATTAAATATTCTTTGCACGAAGGTTTATCGTATCGTCATAAATTGCTTCTCTTCTATAGGAATGATTTTAATGCAGCTATAATTTAAAAACTAAAATGATGTGTTCAGTATCTTTCTGTTGCTTTTGATAGTTCCTTCTCTGGTACTATTGGTTTTCCAAATTTTGTTGCCATTTCACTACTCAGCAAATAGCATTTGAAAAATCTCATTTTGGTACTTGTTAAGTTGCTTCTGTTTCCTTTCTTGCTTAATTAATGCAGCTAATCATGCGGAGATATGGAGGCTTACAACTTCAATGGAAGATCACAAGTCTGAAATTGAGAATTGGGATTTTGGAGCTGGAATTTACCTATCATTCTATTTAATAAGAAGTTCATTTCAGGAAGGCCTCAATACCATGAGTGAATCGGTAAGAAAATCTGCCTCGAGTATTAATGGTTCAGGCCTTTAGCATGCATCCCTGGTACACATTACAGGAACTACACAAAGTAATAAATACCAAGTCAATTGGACCCGTAATAAAAATTGACTAGCTTAAACCTCTGTTGCCATGGATAAAAATTGGGAGCTGTGCTATAAATTTGTCACTTCAAAATCAAGTTTGTCCATGAATGGAGGATTGCTCAGTGATGGTTCAATATTGCAACAGTTGCTCTCGCTTGCTGGACTTTAACAGGGAACAAATATGACTCTAGCCCAAGTAGTTAGATGTCAGTTAAATTAAATTAATGACAGTAATTAATCAATTGATCCATCCCTAACTATAGCAGACAGGAGTCACTATTTTCATGATGATGACAGTCGGGGAAGCTCTAAAAATGCTGCCTCTTGTTCCTCTTTTTTCTTAAACTGTATCATATTTTGCAGGATTCTCTCGAGAGCAAAAATTCTACATGCCGAGACTTCCTCGCAAATCTGAACGAATCTCGGAAAGTTCTTGGTGATCGTTTACCCATTGACGCAAGGTATCTCATTACTTTTCCCGGCAAACAAAACAAGCCAATCATCACCCACATTTCCTTATCACATTTTAGTCAAGTCTGGCATAAATTTGTTCCATCGCTAACATGTCCATACCATCCAATGATTCATTCAGAGTAGCATACTCAAAGATGGCAGAGGAGATCAGTGAATTGCTTCTATCAGATATAAGCGAGGGCTCAACACGTGATGCTCAGCTGAGTTGCTTCGACACGGTTTTCAATGCTCCGGTTCCTAAAGATCTCCGCTCCGATCATCTCCAGGACGCTGTCTCTCTCTTTACCTGTTATCTATCAGAGATGGCTGCTTGAGAATCTCTTCTTCCATGAGTTAATTTTTGTGATTTATCTTTCATTAATTGTATTCTAATTATAGTTTTAAACTCATAATCTCGATATTAAGCAATTGTATTTTGTTTCAACTCTAATCCTTTCTGGTACCGAATTTCCTGCTGGCCGTTGGATTAATCTTACGGGATTCTAAATTTACTTCGTAAGCAAGGTAAGTTCACGTCTAATCGCCGACTTTTTAAACGTATAGTATGCTTAATATCCAACCAATCAAGTTTCAGAATGAATAAAATTCGGAAAAAAATAGAATATTAGGAAATTTATCAATTATCTGGTAGTTAAAACAGTAATTAATATAAAATCTATCTCAAAAATATATCGTTATAAAATATTTAAAAAATTCCAATTTTAGTTAATTATTAAATTATACGATTCTCCTCTTTCTGCTTTTTATTTGTTTTGGCAGCTTTTCTACAGAGCAAACAGGGAAGCTTCCCCTCTCTCTCTCTCTCTATATATATATATATATATGTATGTATATATAGGTATGTATATAGATATATAGGTTTTTTTTTATTTAGTAAATTTTTTTGAGTCTTCTGCTTATAGGCACAGATAGATCTTGTAGGATCCGGTCTGTTTCTCCCTCTGCAGAGGATACGAACAGCTCTCGCTTTCTCTCTCTAGAGGAAATTTACTATAATAATAGTGGTAATAAATATTGATTGTTAATTATTTGTTTCTGGTTGCGGTGGTTGTTTGTCGTCGAAGATGCGTCGGTCAGCGAGTAAAACGTCATCCAAAGAGATGGAGCGAATCGATAGCTTGTTTTACTCTTATGCTTCTAAATCTCCTACCTGCTTGATTGAGTAAGTTTTATTTTCTCGATGAGAAAATTGAAAAAAAATTAAAGGAATTTTGAAAAAGGAAACAGTTTTGTAACTTTGATTATCTGTTGTTTTAAAGCGATGATATGCGAAAGATTGTTGTGGAGATTTTGTGATCCTTGCGTTATTCTTCAATTAATTTTTAAAATATGCTATGTAGTTCGTATAGTAGATAATTCCTTTTTCAGTGACTTAATTGGTTTGTTTTTAAATAGGAAGATGTATGTTTATATGAATGGCAATTTATACAAGTAATGATCTAGCGATCTTACGTCTGTTGAAAAGTGTAGTCTAAAACTCTGAAAAAAAAAGTGGAATCTCGATCCCCAGTTGGATTGATGTTGAAGTTTATATACCTGAGTATCTCGTTTTTGTGAAAATTTGTTGATTGAACAGTCCAGAAGGAGTTGAAGCCCTGTGTTCAGATTTGGAGGTGGATCATACTGATGTTAGGATCTTAATGCTAGCTTGGTAAGTTCGCATGGTCTTGTTGACTTTTTGCCTCTTAATTTTGGATCATGCTTATGTTTTGTTTCTGATGGACTCTACCTGTTAGGAAAATGAAAGCCCAAAAGCAAGGCTACTTTATACTGGTGAGTGCCATCGATTTTAACTATTTGTGCATTCTATATTTTCCTGGTGTTTGTTTCTTTTTCTTTTTTTGTTTTTTTAGTTTTCATTGATGTGTATCATTGAATTTTTTTTATGCTTGTTTGTATCTAATTCCAAATTTAGTTAAACAACTTTTGCTTGATGGAGTACATTCCTTAGTTTTCATTTCAAACTACCTGTCTCTAGGTTCAATATGTGACTCTAGTGCTAAATTGCTTATATAATTCATGGGTGTGTGTTACAGTCTACTGTATTCATTCCAATGAACGCGTTACACATAGAGTTGAACTTTAACGTATAATTTGACTTTTGCTACTTTTATATAGAACTTTGTCAAGGGTGGTTATGTCCAATGGCTGTTGCTATAAGCATCTGTGCTTCGTGGTCAGTGTTTCAGTTGTTTTAATCCATGTCACTCTCAACAAAATATGCAATGCCATATTGTTTACGGTGACGGATTTTGTGAACTGATCATTTAACTCCAATATCATATTTCAAATTAGGCATGAGGAGATGTCTTCTCGTCTTTTCTTAATCCTTTTGCTGGACCTTGACTTTGCTTTTTTGGTAAAAAAAAAAGAAAGAAAATAATATTCTCAGTTGATCTTTATTATAAGCCATTAAGTTTATTGCATTTTCTTGTTAATTTGTAGATGTATCACATACAATGTTGTACCCTCTCTCGCTCTCTCTAATTGTATTGTTGTTGATAGGAGGAATGGCGAAGAGGTCTTAAAGCACTGAGGGCTGATACTGTAAGTAAATTAAAGAAGTCCCTCCCGGAGCTAGAAAAGGAGGTAACTATCTGACTGTCACATCATGGAACTTGCTACCGGAATTTGAAAGCTTTTTGCGTTAGCAGTTTACTGATAACTAATGCTTTTGTTTTCTAATCTTTAAAAAGGTTAAGAGACCATCAAACTTTGCGGATTTCTATTCCTATGGATTCCGTTATTGCCTGACTGGTACTATGAGTGGGACATGCGGTGACATACTTTAATCCCGTCTTAGTTTCTCCATCTATGTTGCTGTTAATTTTTTTACTGGTTTTTCTTCCTTTTCTCTCTTTTTTTTTTTTTCCATTCAGAGGAGAAACAGAAGAGCATAGACATAGAGAGCATCTGTCAGTTACTGGAACTTGTTTTAGGATCTCAATTTCGTGCCCAGGTTGATTACTTTATCGAGTATCTAAAGGTGAGCGGTGTTTCTTTCTGAACATCTTCCGAGTTTGCTGCTGTTTACATGCAAGAATAAGGCGAAATCCATCTCATCTCATCTTTGCATTTCAAATTTAGTTTCTACGGCCAAAGGACATAATATATAACCGCTTAATGGTCCATAAATTATGTGTGAACGATGAGCCCCGCCTCAACATCCATGTTTTCAAATTATCCGTATAATGTTTTCCCTTTAGTTGAAAATGCATTGGGAGGTGTAAATATCTTATAGTTTCAGATGCTAGGTGATCAAATTGAATTTAATGGGTTGAATAGGTGGTGAACATGCTATTGATTTCAATGCTTGCACCCTCTTACTGTAATCATCTCACTGTCCTGTTTCATGCAGATTCAGAATGATTATAAAGTCATAAACATGGATCAGTGGATGGGCTTTTACCGCTTTTGCAACGAGGTACTTCTAACTTCTTGTTTTTTATGGTTTCTATTGCTTGATTAATATGGATAATTGAAGGAAAAACCAAATCTCAATTGGAGAAATTCATCTGCATGAAGCAAATACGTTTTTTTTAAAACTCCTTATCTGCAACTTAGCATAACTCACCTTGTCATTAGCAATTTGAGCTTGTTATTGTTCGTTTCCTGACGCACAAAATGCCTTTCTTGTTTTCTACAGATACGCTTTCCAGATCTTGATAATTATAATCCAGAACTTGCATGGCCCTTGATCCTGGATAATTTTGTAGAATGGATACGAGAAAAGAGGACTTGAAAAACCTCCTTTCCTTAGGTTGACTCGCTCATTTCGCCATTTTAAACCATCATTCTCATTGGAATAGGTTTTGGATGAAAACTCTCTACAATTCTCACCATACGGAGTTTTCACGGCCAAGACCAACTAATGAACATTTATCGACATGCTTTTGGTCGATTGTTGGTTAAATCCGAGCATGCCTTATTTCTGCCTCTTTTTTTCTGTTAATTTATTATTGTTATTTTCTGACCCTTTACAAAACATTAATATATATCATTCAATTTCCTTAGTTTTTAAGATTAAATTTCATATCAAGATGGTAAGAGTAAGTCAAACAATGGATAGGTAGATCGGCAACTAACCATACGACTTCTTATTCAAAGACAAAATGGCCCGACAGGCGGATCTCATACGCAAACCGATCATCTCTTCGTATCACCAAACCTTCTTTATCTCAACAATATGCCTAGTTAATTCAAAAGATAAGTAAATCATACATCTTTTTCCACATCAAAATTGGGTTTAAATATAATTTTATAACTTTGAATTCTTAAAAACATCAAAATTAGGTTTAAATACAGTTTTATAATTTTGAATTCTCAAAAGTGATTGGGCTAGTAAGATTGTGCCAGTAAGTTCAATTTAGGTGGATTTTCATACCTTTTATCATGTGTCATGTGGACATGAATGTCATCATTTTGTAGGTTTCAATATCTGACTTATTTTATGATTTTTATTTTTAAATATTTATTCAAATTATTTTGATTTTCTTTCATTAAGATTTTTAACAAATCATACTTTGACTACTTCATTTTTCCACATCCAACCATCTTCCCACCTCCAACTTGTCACACCCAGCCCATACCTGAAGTAACATACTTCTGTAGTATACATAACGACCTTACATACGGAAAATCACTATATACACTACAAGGGATATGTATACATGTATAATAGACATCGTATAAGGACAACACAAATACTGGTGGTATAAAAGTCGCAGCATAACAAAATAAACCCTGATCAACTCATATATACTCAATAGTATGAACAATTCTTTATATAAAAACGTATTCATTAATATACAAAGGTCCGGTTACATCACTGTACAACCCATCACCAAAATACAATTAGACTACTGCCAAATGGTCTATACAAGCCACACTAATTAACTAAACAAAACTACGGAGTATGCTCGGCTGTCCAGGACCACCTCGAGAATAGGATTGTTGCCGAATCCAACTCCCAACCGACACAAGCGATCACTACTTAGAGCCCTCAACTGTAGGCTCAGAACCTGCGTTCATCAATTGATAAACGCTGAGTATAAAACTCAGTGGTGTTGGTTAACACATAAACATACACAAGCCAGATAAAATAAATGCAATGTCGTGCTTGCACCCTTTTTCCCTCTTTCCTTTTTATTCTTTCCCTTTTCATTGTATTGTGCACAATTTCCTACCATGTTGGGTCCTTGTATGTACCGGTACTCAACTCCCGAAGGAAGGCAACTGTTATCCGGGTCTTTACACCCCTTTTTCATCAATGGCTCGAGACTCAACTCCCGTAAAAGGCAATATAATATACAATTTCATTATGGAATCCTGTAATATATGACCCAACATGCCTTTCTCTTATTCTCTCACTCTTTTCTTTCATTCACCATCCCATATGCGATGATTAGGCTTATGCATAACAATATAATGAAATATAATAATCAAGGCATAGCATATTAAGCACTCATCAAGCTAGGACCATAAACACATATCATATACGGGCATTTAATCCCCAAGCATCAATCCCTCGACCATACATGGCCTAAAAGCATAAGAAGAAGTAATAAGACTTGGAACTCAATCTAGCACAAACCTGTAACAAGCTACTTCTAGAGCTTAATCGATCCTCTAAGCTTCAAGCCTCACTTAATCAGTTCCTATATGCTTAATTCCAGGGGTTAGGGACGTTTTGGAAGAGTTTGGAAAGAAGAAAATTAAGAAAAGTCTAAGTTTATCCTCTTAAAAACGAGGTTTTAAGTCGCGTACGGCCGTACCGAACTCCGTACGCCCGTACCAAACTTAAAGTCCTGATGCTCTGTTTTCCTGTGAGCAACCGAACGGCCGTACGTCTAATGGTACGCCCGTACCACCCCAATTTTCCTGACAAACCATTTTTCCTTCTAGTTACGGTACGGTCGTACAACCATCTGGGTGTGCCCGTACCGTTTCCAGGAAACTTGGTATGCCCATACAGGTATCTGTACGCCTGTACCACCTATGGAAACCCAGAACATGAGCTATAGGAAGCCTTAACCTTAAGGTACCTGCCTAAAAACACTTCAAAACAATCCTAAACACAATCAAAATAGTTGCCCCTCATCCAACCGAGAAGATACACTTCCCAATAAGACGACAACATCACAAACAATACCATGCATCCACATATATATGCATACATACATACATAAAGATACAACATCAACAACACATTATCGTATAAAATCACTTACGCATACAGACCTCTATACGTAAACCAGACACGCCACTCTCATGAATGTGACACAGCTTCTAAGATTTCATCAACTCACAAAAGCAAAACATTTCTCTCTTCTTCTCTTGCTTTCCTTTTCTCTAATAAGAGAGTTTGCTAGCTTGAATTTATCCTAATCAACACTTTATTATTCATGCCTCTTGTTTTTTTTAAAGTAGACGAACTCATTTTACATGTTAACTATTAAATAATTTATTAGAAACATAAGAAAGTCAATCATAAATATTACTAAATCTCCATTCTTGAAGACTTTTCTCTAATAAGTGAGTTTGCTAGATTGAATTTATCTTAATCTAACACTTTATTATTCGTGCCTCTTGTTTTTTTAAGTAGACGAACTCATTTTACATGTTAACTATTAAATAACTTACTAGAAACATAAGAAAGTCAATCATAAATATTACTAAATCCCCGTGAAGAACTTGACATCAAAGAATTCAGATGATGAACTTATATAAAAGAAAACTTTTTCCAATATCTATAATCAAATTAGTAAGATAGAATAGAAGAATCCTATTAGGAGGATTGTCACTAGTCAATCACTCCAGTTATAATTATTTTTCATAACCTATTTTTTCCTACATAAAAAACCTTAAAATTTGAGAATTATCAAAAGAAGTATGGGGGACAAAACAAGAAGAAGTATGCAGTATGCAGATGGCAACGCCAGCCAAAGAATAGAAACAAGAAATTTGTAGAACTTTTCAAGAATTGATTTTCTTTTTAAAAAAATTAGTTTTCAACAAGGTTATGAAGATATTAAAGGGGAAGATGGTGGAGGACGACGTCTGGTTCTACTTCTTCCACGAACTTGATTTCCAGATGGAGATGAAGACGACGATGAAGATGTCGTAGAAGAGGATGTAAATCTGTTCGACTCGCTTGTTAGTTTTTTCTTCTCTGTTTCTTCAGCCTTCACTTCAATTTTATGGCGGCCAACTCCAACTTTAGCTGAATATAGATTTGCAGGAAGAACACAATTGCATAGAAATCCTGTAAAACAACACACACACACATCATGTATAAGATCAATACCCATCTTGAGTCACCAAAAAGTTTGATTCTTTCTCTAGCTTTTGTTTATGATTGATCAGACTCGAACTCGAAATCTTGATTTTAAGAAAGGGTATCTTACCGATTCTAGCAAGGCGATTAACCCAACTTGGGATTGGATTGCCGGTGAGTTTAATACAAGCATCATTGCAGAAATGATTGCAGTTTTTGGTAATCAAATTATAAGCATTTCCTTTGTATTCTCCTGCCAATTCCTCCATCACTGTCCTTACTTGTGCAGGTACCAGCTCTGTTTTTCCTATCAAAAGTGTTTTCCTGAATGTAAATCCTTCGCATTGTTTTGGTTCTCCTTCAAAAATTCCAGTTGTTGGGTATTCATGCGCCCCAAATGCATATTCAACACCATGAACTGCAGTTTCCAAAAGAACAACAACAACAAAACCAGATTCAGAAAAGCTCGTCTTTGACATGGAAATTTAAAATGGTGAAATGGGAATAAAACCCATTATTGAGTTACTGAGACAAAACTGTGCAAGGAAACTTCGCATTTCTAGAAGAGGAGAGGAATCTAATTCTGCTAAAAGTTGAGAAAGAACAAGAAAAAACAAGAGAGAGAGACCCATCATACTCTTTTAACACATTCTTCATTTTCTTGCACATTCTCATTAACCAAACAAGACTTTTCCAAACTCTCAAAGCTAAGAATTCACCATTCAAGATATGAACATATAAACACAAACAACACTGTACTAAATCCTTAAAACATTCCAACTAAATCTTAAAAGAGAAAACTTTAGATCTAAAATAGCAAGAAATCCATCACAGAATAAAAACAAAATCCAAGAAAAGATTCAAAAACTTAACCAATCACATAAAAACACAAACTTTTGAAGTCCAAAAACAAAAAGAAGCAAACCTTGAACACCAGAATGATAAACTCCAAGGCCAAGCCAATAAGCATAGCCATTAATGGGTGTTAGATCATAAACATTAAGGTAAACGGGGACAGATCCTTTCGCATCTTCATCAGTGGCTAAGCGTTTCCTGCACAACATTCTCTTCTTCTTTCTATTGCTGTTGTGTTCAGACAAACATTATGCAAGAAAATGCATCATAAGAAATGACATTATAGAGATGTCATTTTCGATTACTATCGCCACCATCATCTCCTTCCCTCTCTCTACAACTATACACCCCACTGTTCAAACCTCAGTTTTTTCTCATTATTGGGTGCTTAAATCTGCGACTGTTCATCATTTTATTGTTAAAAAAGGTGTCTTTTTTTTTTTATTAAAATCGCGCTTTCAAAATGATATTTGAAATATATATATATACATATAATTTTTAAATAATATTATTAAATGATTTAAAAAATATATAAAAAACAAAATTTGTTGATAATTACGAAAAAGGGACAGAGAGTGTGAGATCCAATTCGCTATTTTTAAAAAAATAAAAAAATAAAAAAAAAATATATTTTTGGGACAAAGTAACGTTTTAGTAATTATTGTGCTTAGTGGCTCTATCTTTCTTTTTAATTATTGATTTTCTATTAATTAATTCATTAATTACCCATTTTCCTCCTTAATTTTATTATTTTATCTTACTAATTCCATCAAATTAAAATCATTTTATTTTTAATTACCTCCTTAGTTACTCGTAATTAGCTTTGTTTCCAATAGTCTATTCTAATTTGTTGAATCTCAAGAGGTAGATTGTAGTATGCATTTTCAATTAGAGGGGCCAATTTGGAAGGATAGAAAAACTTCGGGGGTTCAATAATAAAATTTGCCATTGTGTTTTTAAAGATAAAAAATAAAAAGGAATATAATCATATGGTTAGGTGCATGGAATGAGGCAGTGGGACCTCTCGGATGGATGGTAGTGATTTTATTTTAATCATGATTATGGCTAGATTACCGCACGATCAAATTGATAAGGGAATATTGAACATATTCTATTTTTTTGGGGGGATTTTATTATATATTTTTTTGAAGTTTTATAAAAGTAATAAATTTTATGAATATTTAAAAATAATAAATTTGTACTTTGAAATAACTTTTTTAAGAAATTTTTCATTTTAAACATATTTGAAAAAACCTCGTCTAATTATTCAAATATAATATTTTAAGATCGATATAAAAATAAATAAATTCAAATTAAATTATTTTTATCGGGAATATTGTATTCTTTTTAAATAAATAGTGAGAAAGCCCCAAAAGAAGGGCAACAAACTAGTGTGTGTGTGTATATATATATATATATATATATATATATAAAGTCAATAGGATTAAGAAATTTGTTGACGCAATTATTAGGTAGTTAAGTGACAGTTAAAAGCAAATGAGGCCCTTAATAAGAAAATTATGAAGATGTATGCTTTGCTTGTATGGTCCCTTATAATACCAAATCATTCCTCATTTTTCATTCCAACTAGTGTTCTTGGTGGGTGCTTTGCCCATATCATACACTCCATCTGTTATTTATCATCATTTATTTTCCATATAAATTAATAAATAAAATTTAAATTATAATGCTCATTTTATAAAAAGTTTATTAAATTGATTGTGTTTTTTGAAATAAAAAAGTTTGTATAAAAATTAATTTCAATATTAAATTAAAATATTTCGAATTATAATTTAAATTGATGTGGAATTATAACTTAAATGGATGGATTTATTTATTTATTTATAAGTTTAATAACTTTGTAATTGATTAAAAAAAAAACTATGTTAATCCAACACATCAAAGAAGATTATCATCTTTAATCATTACATCAATGATGATGGTTTGAATCTAAGCAGCAAACTTTTAGTTTAATATGTAATCAAAATCAAAATCTTATATTATATTATATTTTGATTTATCATTAATAAAGTGCAGCTTAATATTTTTCAATTGTTTTTTTTATTTTATAATAATATTAAATGATTTTTAAATTTGTATAAAACTAATAGTTTCTTATATTATATCTTTAAAATATAATTTATAAATATTTTTAGAATTTTGCAATTTTCCCAAAAAAGCAACATTCTTTAATTTTGTTTATTTTTGACGTTTTTGAAAATTTCTCACTTATTTCCCCAAATATCAGCCTGCGCACAGCGAAGATGACGTGGACACCACTTCAGCGAAAGCTGACGTGGACGAGCCCACACGGATTTTCATCTTGGCCCAAAGCGAACATGAAACCCACCCGTTCTGTACCTGTCGCCCAGTTTTCAGGCGCCAGATACAGTCCCCTTCTCCATCAGAGATTCCTCCTTCATTACTTCAAGAAGAGGTGAGGAATGTGAAATCTGTGTTTTATTTGCTCAACAACAAGAATTTGCTGGCAATTGGGTGCAGTGTAATTCTCACAGATGTTGATCCAAATTTGAAAATGATACAATGTTTCGCGCCAGACTCACTTTGCTTCGATTCAAAATCACTCGAACTCAACATTTCTGCACGAATACCAGTAAATCCACTAACAGTAACAACAACAGCAACAACAATAATAAGCTTGAATCGGAAATTGCTAGGTATAACGAGACATATCGCCAATTGAACAATCTTGATTTCATGACTGCTGCAAAGATTCTCTTCACGGAACCTCCCAAGAAAAAGAAGTTCGGGTACTGCATTTTCATTGGACCTCCGATTTCTTTTTAATAGCTACGTTATGAATAGATTAAGCTGGTATCGATTTTGTTAGTTTAAGTCTAAGAGCTTTTCAGTTGGGTTTCTTTTAGGCATTTCGTCGAACATGTTTATTGTGATGTTTGTTTTATCTGGATGTTCCCTTGGAAGTTGCACCTTTCAAAATTGAACCATCTAATGATTTTATACATGTATCAGCAGTGTATCATCCGAAGCCAATGAGTGTTTGTTATGATATGTGATTGTGCCATTTGGTATTTTTAGATAAAGATTGACGGGTGAGGGGCCTATTTACGGCTGAAAAATAAATTTTTGTGAAGTGCAATAGTATATATATCCCATGATTATGGAGTTGAACAATTCAATCTCCGAGATAGTGAACATGCTACAAGTATAAAGACATTAGTTTGTTTATTAAAACTTTGCAATGCTTGAAATTCTTAGTTGGATCAAATTTCGCAATGCTGATGGATCCAGCATGAGTGATAACTTTTTAGAATGCTGTTCCTCTCTTATTAACGTGCATGCACTCCATGTTCAGGATCGATTTCCATCTGGTACAACTCTTCTTTGCCTGCTTGCCTTCATTGGGTATCTACATCTACAAAGTTTTGGCATATTACCCTATTTTCATATTTGATATGTCATGAGTTTTGTGCTCAAAGAATGCATCTTTCTTCTTGGAACAGCGGTATATCTGGTGGCTCAGTATGCTCGAGGTGAAATGAAGAAAATGGATGCGGTAACTTAAGTTTCCACTAATTTATGCTTCAGGCATTCTTTATTTGAATAGCTCTGTTTATTTATCTATTTACTTATTGCTTTTGCTGTGAATTAAACCTGTCTAAATTCTATATGCAAAGATCATAAAGTTTAATGCATGAGATGGTTGGTCAAACTGTGTTTATCATCTCAGGAACTTGCACGAAAGAAGAAAGAAGAAGAGGAAAAAGCAAAAGAAGCGGAACTAAAAGCTTTAGAAGAACAAAAAGCTTTGCTTAATCCAGATATTTTAGAGGTGAAAGAGAGACTTGATAAACTAGAGGAAGCTGTAAAGGAAATTGCAGTTGAATCAAAGAAACAATCGAGCATTGATGCAACAAGTGGTCAGGTTGACTGTAGCAAGGGAAAACACATTGCAGAAACTGAACCCAGCAACGTCCAAAGCACGTCAGAATCGATAATATCCAAAGCCAAAACTAATCATAGCCAGCATCCTGATGCTATAAAGCAGGACCAGAAGAGCAAGACCCAAAATGAGGGAACTGCTGAAGACACTAAGCAATGAAGAATTGCATGTACTTGGCGCAGCCTACTTGAGTCAAGCAGGTGTAAAGCATTTTAGCGATCAATCATTTGAGCAAAAGATCTTCGGATTTCATGTCTATATTGGTTATTTTTGTAGTTTGATTTGATCAAGTGATGGTTTTGTAATTTGTTTCTCCCCAGCAAGTCTTTGAATAGGCAACATCTCAAAGCTACATGTCGTTTTCAATGTTTCAATGGGAATTTGGATATTGCTTCTATAAATAAACGATAATTAACTTTATTTTTAATAATAATGCAAACATATTGAATAGGAAATTTAAACTAATTTTAAAAAAATATTATTAACATATTATTAGTAATTTTTAATTAAGATATTAAGCAAATAAAATAAATAAAAATAAAAAGAATTCCATGTCAGGCGAGTTACAACAAGCGTGCTTAAACCCTTAAACCCTTCCTCCTCTGCTCCCGCATTTTGTCCGAAGAAGACGAGAAAGGAAATGGCGCGTCTGCTTCGATCTACGATAACCAAAACCCGATTTTCTAATCGAAAGACCCTATTTCCCCAAATTCAAAACCTAATCCACCAAAACCCAGTTTCAGAATTGAACCCCTCGTTTCATTTCTTATTAAGCAGAAATTACATATCACAAATGCGCAAATCCGCATTTGACGAAAAAATCCTCAGGCTACTTCGTAATGAGATTCAGTACGAATTCGATGGTGCTCCTAAACAAGTACGTCTTTCCTTCCCCTTTCATCCGGGTATACGTGTTTGTGTTTTTTTATTGCTTTTTTACGTAGGCGGTTTGTAGGAATATAGTTTTATGAATGGATTTAATTTAATGCAAATATATGAGCCCAAAGCGAAAGTAAATCATAAAATAAAAAAAATAATGGCAAAAATGAGCATTAATTTGCAAAGAATTATGAACAGAAAAGAGAGGTGATTAAGATCATCGGACTTGGCATTTTCATAATCAAATTGAGGATAACGACTTTCTGTTTGATGTCCAGTTGTTTAAATAACGGGCCTCTGTTTTTTTTTTTTTTGCTTTCTTTTTTCAATCCAGTTAAAGTTCACATAGTTAATGAAACATGAAGATTGAATTAGCAGTTCTTGGATTACAGATTGTTTTTAGAACACAAGTTTATGTGTATTTGACTGTACATGAGAATCCCACCTTCCAAACTTAATCAAATGGCTTTGCTGCTTTGAGTTGAATTATGTTTTTGCTCGACTATCATATATATTTGTTTATCAGTTTAACAAATCCATTTTGGAGTGTTCAAAGGAGCCATCATATAATTGGGTGATTTTTGCATGATGTGCTCCACATTTTTATTTCGCAGCCTGTTGCCAAGTTTAAGTCCTTCATGGTGGATGAACGGCCTGGTGAGCAATGGATAACAATGAAAAGGAAATATGGAGAGAATGAGGAGATTAAGGTAGAAGCTACAATGTTTGATGGAGCTTTTCCTAATTTAAAATCTATCGATGTTACCAAAGACAACGATTTGCAGCTTCACATTACCTTTGTTGTTAATATCTTCAAAGGTGATGATGATTTTTTAGAGATTATTGGCTCGGCTTGGCCAGATAGCATGGAAATTAGAAAGCTTTTCATCCGCAAGGGCCAGTCTACGACTGGTAAAACCTACGATGGTCCTGATTTCACGTAAGATTCCCTTATGAATTTGTTTCAGAGGTAGTGTTGTTGGTTTTGGAGGATACTGAGATTTAAGAGGAATCTAGGTGGAAAACATACAAAACTAAATTGGTTTCATTATGCATGAGAGTTTGTAGCCTCGCTTCTTTGGCCATCATGTTCTGTGAATTAATTGACAGCATGTGGTCTACAAATCAACAGTTGAGTTTGTTTGGAAATTGTAGGAAAAGAAAGAAAATTGCATGAAACCTGTAGGAATATAAACTATTATTCGATGAACCTAACATGACTTTCTCGATATAGTTTATCAATTAACTTTCCTTTCGAACAAAGCAATAAAAATGAATACATGACCAGTCAGTGGCTCTTCCCATTTTGTGAACACACACTAGGTGGCATTTATTTTATTGATGACATGCATGCGTTCCTATCGTTCTTCTTTTCATTGGGCATTCGCTTCCTTCTTTCTAATACCGGAATTTTCTTTTTCCAGGGAACTGGATGACGAACTACAAGATTCACTTTATGATTTCTTGGAGGCAAGGGGTGTAGATGATGAATTGGCAGCTTTCTTGCATGAGTACATGAGGAACAAAGAAAAAATTGAATACATTAGGTGGATGGGTACCGTCAAATCTTACATTGAGAAGTAGAATTTTATTTATATGGTGATTTAGGATCATCCTTGCTATAATTTCTGCGTATTGGTCGATGAAACTAGTACGTATCCAAATTCATACTAGTTTATTAAGGCAGGATCCCTGTGGTAAGACCAACAAAGGAATTTCCCTGTTTTGAGAATCCAGTTTTGCACCATTGTATGTGCAATAAGTGTTAATTATCATCTGAGGTTTCCCAGGTTCAAATTACTAATGAATGTTGAATGGTAACCTTTTTTCACCCTGATCAAGTATGTATCCAGGTGAAGCAGAAACACATAATTTTGCCCTGACCGGAGCTTAACTGCTAGGGGTGGAAAGGAGACATCCAACTCTTGTGTTGACAGGTCCAAATCTCATGTAATCATTTCTGCAAGCAAATTGACCATTCTGAAAAAGGAATTCACTTTTATTTAGGTATGAATATGACTGTTATAACAGGTGCTTTAACAGAGTATTAAGCGACTAAGAAAGGAGGAGGTGATCAATTTATGATCTGATATCAAAGAGTTTAGGAAAAGCTCTGATGAAATGATTGCATTTAACTTAACTTCTTTATGGAAATAAATGACTTGTAATCTACCGAACCTTATATTTCTTTCATCTGCTTTTACTTCTCCTTCATCTTAAAGTTAGCCTGGTTCAGGATTCCCCTAACATAATAATTAGTAGATTTGTTCAAAAAAACTGTTTCCTTTTCCTTGGAAAGTCCTCTTAGGTGTGTATTATTATTTGTATATAATCTTCAAATAAAATAAAGATAAAAAATCCCATTTTCATTATCATAAGATCTTCAAAAGTAATGACAATTTCTTGCTTTAGTTTCTCACCTACTCTACAAGTCTAACAATATAATGATAGCTCAACATTTCTAGTTTATTCCTTCATTATGCTTGTCATAAAGCACAAGGAGAAAAGGATGGAAATTAAGATTTGTACTTTTGCCCATGAAAGAAGACAAATACATGTACAGGGTCTAAGATCTTATGAAGATTTCACTTCTTAATTTTATATGTAAAATATGGACAAGCAATCCCATGTTGTTGTACTATAATAACTTAACTTCTAACATCTTCAAATTGAAGGCCATCTCTTCCTTGCTCCAATATTTTTCACCTTCTTCTCCCTTTTCCCTTTTTGTTGAGAACTGTTTCTTAAATTAGAGGCAAAATAATAAGTTCTAGTCTTATTTTCTTTTAATATAGAAATGGACAATCTATCTAAACTTCTAACACACGGCAAAAACCCCCCCATAAAAAATGTCTCTTTCTCATAGTCAATACTTGTGTGAAACTCTTTGATTGAAGGGCTTCTTTATATTCTATGTGGGTGATTAAGTGTCAAATTTAATTAGTTTTAAGGTTTCTTCTTCCTCTCCCCCTCCTTTTACCCTTTACTTACGTTGAATATGAGAAGGGATTAAGTTAGTAATGATATATGATTAGCATGATCTTAATTGTATACATCAAATGGATTTGGACCCCACCTATGAAATGGACCCTTTTTCTGATTTCTCTTGGGGAAGAAATCAATGATACATTTCAAGGATTTAACCACAGTTTTTATACAGAGAAGTGATGTGGATGGCATAGCTGAAGGGCCATTTTCTGACCTTAGTTTTCACATGGCCAGCTTAGCCATACCCACCCACTACCTATTATACTTGCGAAACCCCATTTAAAATTATATTTTAGTATCGAGTGATGCAGAATTTTCCTTTTCAAAGTTCATAACCTTCTGATTTGTGTTCCTCAAGTTCATTCTCTTTCAACCAATGAAGAAATCTTACAAAAACAAAGAAAAAAACAATCACCCATTAGTTTTTATGTGAATTCAATGTTTCCTTTTTACTTCAATCATTCAATATATGACTCTACATGAAACACGAGCAGTATTCCTGTTCAACTGCTAGTGGGTCAAAGATGGTAGCCAATTTAGTGTATCAATACTTTTTCAGTGGTCAGTTTTGCATAACTTTGAGTGGAAAACCTTATCTTATACCAACTTTAATACATATATATAATGGACCATGTTGTACATTATGAAATGACAATCACCATAGCATCTAATACCATTCTTCCCAAGAAAAAGAAATGAAGTCCAAACCCATCAATGTTGGCAAAGATTCAAGAATGATGTTTAGGTGCATTTGGATAAATATCATCACTTCCAAATATCTTGCCTACCCTTTTAATCTTTCTCTGTTAATTACGACTGAGATTTGAATAGTTGAATAGTGCAAATGATAAGAGACAGAAAAACATGAATTGAATCTATTTAGACGATTAATTGATGAGTAATTTCGTCCATGTGAAGCCTATCTTTGCTAAAAGCATCGAGGATTCCCACCAACAGTTGCAGACTGAATCAGGAACTTGGTTGCTAACATTAGATAAAAGAGAGAGAGAAAGAGATGGAGGGATGGCCTTTGCTAGCACAAAAGTAACACACTTTCAAAGTTGCAGGTTTCAAACATCAAACATACAGAATATTGGCAATCTTAAAGTTGAAGAATTTGCAAAAGAAATCAATTTCTGTCTTTTCTATAGCCAAAAAAGAAAAAGGAAGAAAAGAAAAGGAAAGGATGTACAAAGTCATGATCCAACTAAGAAAAAAAAGATGGTGAAAATTTTCTAAAATGACCAAGAACAAGACAAAAAAGTTCGGAAACAGGAAAAAAATGAAGAAAAGTAATACTACTAATCAGAGCTTAAGTGACAAGTCTAGGTTTTGCAAGTTATCTTGTTTAGTCTTCAAATGGTTGACACCGCCATCCCACCAAAATCCACCGATTCCTTCTCTTACCGGAGAAAAGATTCTCGCAGTTTCGAATCTGGCAATACCGTTAATGGAAGGTGATCCACCACTGGGGAAGTTACTCTCTGGTACAAGTTTCCCGACTGCTGGTTGCTGATCAATTCCTTGCCTACACCATCCATGTTGTTGGCCATAAATATTTGAAGAAGAAAGGGTGGAAGATTGTACAAAAGTTGGCTTGTGGATCATGGAGTGCGCTTGGATTCCAAGTGATCTGTTATTTAAGGAGCCATGCAAAGGAAGGGAAGCCATGCTGGAGTATCGGTTTAGATGATGATGAGCCAAAGAGGTTGCGCTGATTATTCTTTGCCCACGTTTAGCTAGCGTTCTTTCTCTTTTATGTGCATTTTGGTGACCGCCAAGTGCTTGCGAACTGAAGAATTTTCTTTGACAGTAGTTGCACGAGAACACTCTAGGCTCGGATTCATTATTACCTTGATGATGATGATCAGGAGGACTATCTTTTATGGAGTTTTGAGATGAACCCATATCAAAAGAATCAATGAAATTGAGTTCTGGAGCCTTTGAATCATTGCTTGATGAGAGGCTTAGATCCAATACAAGATCATCCTTGCTATGCCTTTCATCTCTTTCCTCTTCTTGTTGATTCAGTTCTCTTCCTTCCTCTTCTTCTTCCACTTGTCTTACCTCTTCCTTCGAAACCCTACTCTCCATTGAAGACTTTAAAGCATTTGAAACTGAAATCAAGCTTGAAGTTTCAGAGAGGCATGTCTCTGATCTTAGAGGCTCCATATGGCAAGAGAAGAAGGAGTAGTATTTAATATATATAGCAATTAAAAAGAGAAAGAAAGAAAGAGAGAGAGAGGGAGGGAGAGAGAGGGAGCTCAAATATTTGATTGATATGGTAATTAATAATTAGAAAATGGCTATATATTACTCTCAAAATCTATGGAAATGGAAGAATATACTACAGTTCAGTGCCTATATACACACACACACACACACGCAGTCACAAGTCTTCATAATATATATTATATCTTAAAGAATAGGACTTTCCACACACATGGATTGGGAAAGGATATACTGTGTGTGATGAGGGTTTTGATTACAACTCATCATGGCAACACCATCTTTCCTTTGTTTCCTCTTTTCATATACAAAAATTTTTATAGTTTTCTTTACCTTACATGCTTTCATGGATTATGATATGGGTGACATTTATACTGTTATAGATAAAATTATTAGGGTGATGCTTTTTTAGCAAAAAAAAATTACCTGAATGATGTAGAAGTAAAATGGACTCATCCTAGAAAAGGATGTGGGCATGTTATAGTAGGATTTGGTAAATCTTCTGCTTTGTGTCTTTATCATCCACATTACCTTAATTCATGCATTCATTCATTCATTATAGGCAAAAACAAATTTTAAAAAATGCCCAAATTGCCTCACACTATTTCTAGTATATATCTTATAATTACCCTTTTCTTGTCATAATTAATACATTTCATTCATTCATTTTCTTCATCATTCTGTTTTATTATTATTATTATTACCATCTAAAGTGATACTATTGATTTATTTATTTAGAATCATCCTTTTATATATATATATATATAATCAACTAACAATAATATTTACGATTGAATTCTATTTATTAATACTGTAACGATTAAACAACAATGTTTTATCAATACCCATTTCACCTCATAAAATTATTGTTATTACTGTTTGTCATTTTACAACGATATGTTATCTACTGTTATTTATTATCATTAAAAACAAATACGTGTTAAACATGTTAGAAATAAAGAAAAAGAAAGATCAAGGGGGGAAGCATTAATGAAGAAATGGGGATGGAGAGGATGTTGATAGAAATGGGATGAACACTTGGTTGGGATGGTTTAGCATAATGTAAGATTGTTGACAATCTTAGTTATTGGGTTTAATCATTAATTATGCTGACTTGTGGGATTTGCAATATCAACAGAATCTTATATATATTAGTCAAGTTTTTAAGTAATACTTTCTTAAGCAAGCATTTCTTTTGTTATTTAATTAAATTTTAAAATTTTCCCATTTTTCATTATTTATAAAATCTTAACTCTCATTCTTTTTTATTAATTTCTTCCATATTCTATATAAAATTCTATTAAATATTTGGATTATAAGTAAGTAAATAAATGATCATTAAAATTTTAATATTTAAATGTAAAATTATTATTATTATATTTATTGTTGTATTGAATAAGTCAATTTGTTGGTTGGACAATCAACCTTAAAATAGACTCAAAAAGATAGGATAGGTCATGAAACTGTCAACATGTAGGGCAAAGTTATAGGCAGGCTTATTTGTCTTAAACTTGATTATGTCAAAGATCTAATCTATTGCATGACCCTAAACTTGTCTATTAATGATCGTATTGAATTCTTTAACCCTTTTACATGTAATGATTTAAAATTGATAAACTATTTCTGGGTTTCAAATTTTTAAAATATATATATATATATATATATATATTAACATGAATCTCTTTTTATTCTAAAAATATGAATGATTAATTAAGTTATCGTATAAATAAATAATGATATAAGATAGTTATTTATTTTAATAATTATAGTATAATTTTAAAAGTTGCTTTGATTGGATGCAGAAAACAACAAACTTGCTTTCTATTCTCACTGAATTTGACATCATATCTCATTGCAAGTTTAGTTGTTATATAGTATAATATTGTTATCATTTCACATAAATCTTTTCTAAATTCAACAAATATTCTTCCATTTCTTATGCCTCAAGTTTTATTCTTAATTATTTTATACATATATATACACACACATACATTCATTTTATTGAATTCATTTCAATTAACGACATCACAACATTAACAAAAAAAAATTTTATTTATTCGTTAGAATTTTCGAGATTAGACCCTTAAAATGAGAGTTCGTTTATGCAAAAAAAAAATTTTCGGGTCCTGTAATATGTTTTTAAATTGTAAGTTTCCTGTTAAAGAAACTAGGTTAGATTGCAGTTTCATAAATACTTCCAAAAGATATATCAATAAAAGCTATGTTCTCCACAGTTGATTTAGGTGACATATAGTTGAATGTGTATAGTAGAATTTAGGTAAGCTTCTACCTTGAAGGAAAAAAAGCACAACTATTAATTATAGATGAAATCCCAGGAAGCGCTGGCAACACGTGCGATTTATAGTGGTTCGGCTAACTCTTGCCTACGTCCACTTTCTCCTAAGTCTTAACTTAGGGTTCCACTAAAATCTCAATCAATTACAATAAAGGATTCACCAATGAATCTAATCCTTAGTATTTTCAAGGTTTACACTCTAACCTTTACAATTTCAATCCTTACAAATAACTCAAATACAATAATCCCCAATGGATTAATCTCACACCAATCCCACAATAATTACAATAATACACAAATAGCAAATGAGGAAACAAGCTTAAAACTTACTTGTAATTGGTGAGAATAGCTCAAGAACAGATGCTCTGTGATTGTATTTTCGTTAGCTAAAAAGATATGAAAGTAGTTCTTATGAAACTAGCTATTTTTCAGACTTTAAAACCTAATTTCTAAGACGCGTATGGTCGTACAGTATTTGTACGCCCGTACGGATTCAAAACTAACCGTTGGAAAATGCGAGGGAACTGTGATACGACCATACCATCACTTGGTACGCCCGTACCATCCAAATTTCCTGACAAACAAATTTTCCTGCGAGTTCACGTACGACCGTACCACCCATTGGTACGTCCGTACCGAAACAGGTTTACTGACAAACTAAATTCCTGCGAGTTAACGTACGACCGTACCAACCAATGGTACGCCCGTGCCAAAACCAATGAAACAATACACACTTGGTACGCCCAGCTGTGTGGTCGTACCACTTCACATACAACAGTTGGTACGCCCGTACCAAATACAAAAAAACACTTAGAAAATTGTAAATAACTTAAATTGACTTACACGTGATACAACACTCAAAACCTAGGGTCTAACAATAGATATATATATATATATATATTAATTAAAAATTAGTAATTAAAATAATTCTTTTATCATGATAATTAAATTGTTATATTTATTTTGTATAATATTGATATTAACGGGGTTTTTTAAAAATAAAATAATCATTTTTATGATTTTAATTTAATATATAGTAATACGAATTGATTGTATGCATACATGTAGAGTGATTTATATATATATATATCCGAAGAAGAAGAAGCCTTATTAATGAAGATGAAATTAATAAAAAGAATTCCTTAGGAAATAATTCTTGGAGAAATGATGGGTACATGACAACTATCAGTAAGAGATTGTAGCAATCTCTTTTGCTTGTTTTCATTTCCTTTTAGTTGATGACAAAAGGAAAGTGTTATGTGATGTGTAAACTCTGTCGGCTTTCTATTTTCTTTTCATATTAATATAATACTTAGGTGCACATTTCCATTTCTAATCCCATGAAAATGACTTCCAATATTATTAATTGATTGTTCAAATATGCAAAATTCTTACTCCCTCTCCTACATCCATTCATATATATATATATGTATCTATGGATTATTAGTATTTCTTTTAATAAATAAATCAATAATATATGTATATATATATTTATGTTCATGGGCATGACATGTAAATATGAATATGAATATGAATATAATTCTCAATAAATAAATCAATACGTACATATTTATGTTGATGGTACGACACCTAAAGATGAATGGGAATAAGTAAGATTCATGGAGGAAATAGCATGGATTGATAAAAGAATAGTGGGAAGAAAAGGGTGAGTTAGGCATAGCATTAACTTGAAGCAAAATTCATGATTTTTTCCCTTAATTTTGTTTTCTTGGATCTAAATTTTTCTGCCAAGAATAGTAAGAATGGACTAGAAGTCATTATTATTATTATTATATATATATAAATTAAATTATGGCAAAGTTTGTATTTTAAAGTAATTACCATTTATAAGAATGCTCATTAATGTGTTCATTTGAAGTGTGAGTTTGATCTTACCACAAAAAGGTAAAACTTATTTACTATTCAGATCTAAAAGATTTGATTTATATCGATCTTATCGATACAAATATTATATTTTTTAGTACTTAATATAATTAAATTAGGAGTCATAATTCAATTTAAATGAATTTCATTTACTCAATTAAGTTAAAATAATATCTATAATCATATTATAAGTTAAATGATGTGAATTATTATTTAGTAATTGTCTAACAATTTTGTTGAATTAAATTATACACGCAATGAACATTTTTACATTTTTTTAAAATTTCGATTAAATATTTTAAAATTAAAATTAAAATTAATTTGTGAAGTTAAATATTTAAAATTATGTTAAACTTTATAAGTATTGAATTGATATTTAAATATTTATTATATTAAAATTTTTATATAAAGGTTTAGTAACTTCATAAAAATAAAAATAAAAATAATGAATAGAAAAATTCAGAGATTTTTTTATGAAATTCGATAATAATTTTAAAAAATGAATAAACTGCATTCAATAATTAAAGTAAATAGTTGTATACTCTCTAAGTATTTATTAATTTCAAATTATTAAATTTTCTTGTAAGATAATAATTAATAAACTTTTTTAAAATACCAAATACATTTTTTTAAATAAAGAATATGCACAATTTTATTAAATAATAATTTATCTAAAGAAATAGGACAGTTGATAATTGGAATAATGTGACAATATTCCTGAAAATGGGGGAGATGAGTAGGATCCATGTAATGACAAATTAAAAAATGATGGTCAAATAAAGAGATGATATTACTCATTATAACTTGTTGTATTAGTTTATATTACTCAAATTGATTGTCTAAAGTTATAAAACTATATTCTACTCATACATATATATATATATATATACACACACCCCACATATATACAATATATATATGTAGCGTTGGTACCAAATGATCCACGGTTCGAGTCTTGATAGCCGCAGTGTGGGAGTTACACCCTCTGGGTGGGCTCTTTGTGGGTACCGTGATTTACCTCCTTCACAGTCCTATCGGGTCGGGGTGTGGGGGCTCTTGGGGTGAGGGACATCACCTTTTGGTACCAAATATATATATATATACACACACCGAAATGGTGACAATGACATGGAGATAACATGTAATTAATATAGTTTATCAATGTTGAGATATTTGATGTGAATATTACGCAACATTAATTTGGCTTTACTTAGAGATAATTATAGTAGACAGTCATTATAAGATTAATAAGCAAATTAAATTAATGGTTGGGTTTTTTCTTTCTTTCTTTTTTGTCCTTTTTTAATGGCATTTTGATTGTTCATTAAAAGTGTTCCTATGATATGATATCATATGCCATGTTTTTCCCATCATTTTCCTTTTCTTTTCAGCCTACATTTCTTGAATCCCATTTTACCAATGCTCTCTTTTCTCCATGATCATGCCTTTTTCCTTCATGGGTCCATCTGATTTCTTGTTTTGGAGAATATATTTTGAGAAAAAAAGTTTCATAATTACGGGTATTTTTTTTATTATCGCATCGTGATGGAACTGAAGAAATAGATGATTTTACGATTTGGTTTGTTTATAAAAGAAAAAATTATCTATATAAATTTTGATTTTTTTTAAAGAAATTTGAATGAATGATCGCTTTTACAAAAATTACATTAATGATTGATTATGATTCCTTTGCATGATTGTTTCTTCACTAACGGGATCGAAGTGAAATTGATTATGAGAAAACAACTTTGTTGAGTGACTAGTTAACGAAAAAGTAGGAGAAAGCCATGGAATCAAAAGCTTCAAAGACTACTCTTTTGTTCTTTTTTTGTGTGTGTGTCAATCTTATGTGCCAACATTCTTGGATAACCAAATATGCTATTCATCTTCTTCCCAATTCGGTCTTATCAATGACTTCAATTACAAGTTATCGTTGGTATGTTCTTAATACATGATTATAATTTACTTTTTCTACATAACAAAAGTTAAAATTGATTAGTTAGTACCCTAAGAATATAGAAGGTTTTTTTTTTATATAAGATTCAAGTTCAAGTTCAAGTTCTCATTTATCAAAATAATGCAAGAATGACGAAAGAGAAGAAACATAATACAAGAAAAAGTGATGTTTGTTTACGTTATCTGTCTAGTTATCGAAAAGAAGTCATATAATTAGAGTGCTATTATGACATCAAATATCTTTTTAAATTAGATTTGGTACAGGAGCCCCAAGATCGAACCCTAGGAAAAGGGGGCACTTAGAGCAAAGTGTTGTAAGGCTAGAAGCCAATGGCATTTGTGTGACCAACGTTGTGCATGGTTTTGAGCCCACAAAAAAAGGAAAAAAGGGCACATGCTATAGTAAGTCCACAAGGATAAAATTGAAAAACCTTTTATTACATTCTTTAATATCTCTTTGTTTTGCAAGAAAATGAAATTAGAAAGCAAAACACAAGTACGATATCTCTAACTCCATATGTATACCAACACACACTTGTTTTTGTTCCTCAAATGGGTCACCCATTTGGCAATTAGGGGGAATGAGTCCAAATGGAAATTCCCATGTGACCTAAACAAGGGAACCCCAAATGGGACATTCCCCACATGTACATAAGGGAGCCTTTAGTTTCGTCGTTTTATGATGTCCTAAATGTGTAGGGACGTTGACAAGTGGCCGACAAGGAGATTAAGAACCAAGTTTTGATGTGAGATCCTTCTCTTAATGTGCTCCCATTGTGCTTTCTTATGCAATAAAACCAATTAATTAGTCTAAATTAAAGTGTAAATCATCACTTTATAATACTAATTATGATAACGATAATAACTTTAAACCAAATATCAATATTTATAACATCAAAGCCTTAATATTCACATCCTAGACTATGTAAAAAAGAAAATTAGGCACACATTATTGAACCAATTTAAATAAACAAATTACTTAACAAGTCAAAAGGGTATTTGATTTTGCTTTAAAGCACTAAAGATGAGCTTTTAAGATGTGGGTTTGTCTATAATTTTGACTAGTTAATGGAAAAGGAAAAGGTAATAATAAGGAGCAAGGAGATAACAATTGGGTATGAGTGCACTTTGCTTTTAAATACATTACCAAAAAAAAAACATAATTTTTTGTAATAAAAAGTGATAGCTTTAATGTTGGGTTTGGCTTTGCATTGTCTAATCAATTTGGACCCTTAATATCTCCTGTTAGATTTCTCTGTCTGTGCAGATATATATATATATATATATATATATATATATATATATAACATTTTTGGGAAGTAGTTTTGGGTAGACCCTCCACATTGAAATATCAAAGATTATGATAAGTTCCGAGTTGAAAGATGACAACTTCTCCCCCCTTCCACTTCAATTTGTCACAATCAATTTCATGCTCTCAACTTTTGGTGGTGGGATCATGTTTTGAAATAATTCTTCTACTCTGTTGACATCTGATCTGGGTTTCCTCAATGCCCAATTATTTGGACTCGTTTTTTTGAGTTTTTCATTTATCACAAATCCCCCCCTCCCTCCCTTTCTTTGGATGGCAAGTGTTCGATTTTTACCCACTTCCCATTTCAGAAGTGGGATCTTGATGGATAGAATTTTATTGTAAAGAAAAATGCATGTAAACAATGGCCACTTGAACCTTTTTCAAAGGGGTAAGCACTGATATTAAGTGTGATGAGCTAATCTGCAACACCACACCGCCATAGCTTCCTTGTTAAGTCTCCATCATAATAAAATCCCAAAACAATAATAATAATGATGAACCACCATCATATTATAACACAACTCCAACCTTTTCCCCATGCTGTATCGCATACTCAATATGCTAGTTTATGCCTGCAGTTTCATCAAATTTTATTGAATGTTATGATTGTAACAAGCTGTTTTTAATAATTGACTCTCAATTTTAGTGCATATATTGATTAATATGATTGTAAAACATTTCGTAGAAACATAATACATGTCATTATATCGTTGATTAATATGATTCCTTCCATCACTTATGTTTCTTGGTAAGCTGCTTTAGATTCCACTCTGAACTTAACTGTCACAATGAGATGGATTCATGTCCAAAACTCATTAAACAAAGAATGAAACTGAAAATCATAGATGATTCATTCTCTTATAGGGTCATCATTCGTTTTAATAAACAGAAGATATGAATTTAATAACATGATTATTCCTAATCTTTCTCCACATGAGCCAATGAGAACAAACAGATTACTACACCAAGAAAACAGAAATGGATTGGATCTAACATTTTATTTGATGCAAAATGCAAGCATAATAAGGGGATATCCAAGTTTCTGCTAATACAAAAACATTGACCAGTGAAGCCACAATATATATGTTGTTTTACCCACCACAAGCATCTTCCAGCAGCACATAACATGCAGGCTTTGCCTGGTCAACCACTAAATGGAAGATAAGAAAAAGTGCACAACGGTGCAATCAAGAGAAGCAACATATTTGTAGGTTATGATAATCTATCTAATACCCATTTTGACAATTTCCCATTTATTGCTGAGAAAAGGGGATTTTCCTACGAGCACCATTCTGTCATGGTACATAAAATCATGCCAACATGAAGAGTACTTGTGCTTCCAGCTTAGCAAAACGTTGACATATCTTAAAACAACCAAAATTCTTTGACCTAAGTGCTAGGTAACTACCACCAATGCTACATAGGATTTGAAAAAACAAAATCTTGTAAAGCCCTGTCAAGATCTGACGTTCGCACATTATTCTACTGCTTTACCTGATCTAAATCAATTGCTGGTTTTTTTTCTTTAACTTCTATCTCCTTTTTCCCCTGATAGTATCCTTGTTAGTTGACAGCCTTCTTACCCATCCGGGCTTTCTCTTGTTAAATTTTACCTTGAAACCTTTTCCCCTGACAGTATCATGGTTACTCGACAGCCTTCTTGCCCATCCGGGTTTTTCTTTTTAAATTGTAAACTTGAAAGCTTTTCCCTTGATGGTATCATAGCTAGTTGACAGCCTTCTTTCCCATCCGGGTTTTTTCTTGTTAAATTGTATCTTGCAACCTTTTCCCATGACGGTATCATAATTAGTTGACAGCCTTCTTGCCCATTCGGATTCATTTGGAGACCAAGAAATTGGGAACCCGACAATGGCACACCATCTTAAATTCAAAAGGGCGACAGTAATGTTCTCCTCCGGCCCTCTGAATTGCTGTAGTATTCGTGACTCAACTTCAGGATCTTCAGAAAGGATGAAGTCATCCTCATATTCTGCCTTTTTTCCTTCAAATGCACCATACTCGTTACCAATCATCCGCAAGCTTAACACTTGCAATGCCTCCATGGCTGTGTCATGGAAGCCGCAGTTCACATATGTTTCAAACACATACATGCAAGTCACTGAATCTGGTTTGATGTTTTCACGGTGCATTTGCTCAACAATAAGCTCAATGATGTCGATCCTTGACTACATTTCATTTAAAGTAAGAGGCAACTCAAAATTAGTAAAAAGATTGTGCGAGAAAAGGACCAAATTAAAAAAAAAAGACTTCCTAAATTGAGATAAATTTAGCAACATGAATATAAGAGAGAGGGAGGCAGTCATGAATATACCATATCGTGTGCTTTTCTAAGAAAAGTGTTGTACGACACCTCATTAGGTTGAATCCCTTCAGATCTTGCTCGATCCAAAATATTCAAGGCTTCATCAAAATTTTTATCTCCCAATGCAACCTGACAGGAAATAAGGTAGACGTAAGAACAAACACATCCGAAGACAGCAACATGATTGCCAGTACAGAATTGTCACAATTAGCATGAACCTAATTTATGGCACATCCAACAGTAACCCCTAGATATAATATAAACCTCCATATGTTTTGTTGTTTTGCATACAAGAATATCCATATACACCAGGATATCCCATCCTGAAGTAATTGAAGAAAGAAGTGGGAGAGCTTCAAGTGTCATGCTTAACAAAGAGCCGAGATGGAATATGGATCCGTTAAATGGAAAAAATCACAGGCGCAAACAATGTTCCATCCTGTTTGTTGTCTCTATATGGTGACAAAATTTACTAAGGTGCATATGGATTTAGATGGTAGATAACCCTCTGAAAACATATACAAACATTTACCTTTATGAGTGCAGTATAAGTTTCTATCACTGGATAAAACCCATCTCGCAACATCAAGGAAACTAGAGCGGATGCAGATTTGTAACACTGTATATTGCTACAGCAATTGACCATAATAGAATAAGTTGCAGAATCTACCCTTACACCGCTTGATTTCAAATTTTTAAATATCTCAAAAGCCAAGTGACTCTGCATGTAAACCAGACATAACTAGTCAAGAAAAGGACAAAAAAAAGCAGAAGATATACTCTCACAACTAACAACCAAGAAAAAAGCTACAAGAAGCAAGGAAACCACATACTTCCTTGGCCTCAACAAGTGAATGCAAAACTGTATTATAGATGGGTTTTCCAATGTACATATTAGTGAGAGAGAAGAGGTCTTCTGCCATGTGCAAGTAGTGTATGAGCTCTTCTATCATCCCTTCTGCTCCAAAAGCTTTCAGCTGAAGAGAACAAAAGAAAAGAAAAGAATCATATTAATACTTGGTAATAATAATTAAAATCAATTAATTTATTAAATGAACTAGACCAAGTAAAACTAAATTACATCTTTATGCTAAATTGACTAGGATTGGCTATATGCATCATGATTTTGATTTATATCTCCCAAAAGATGCAAAACTAGCAATCAATTTGGATGGCTATTTCCCAATTGAGGGGGGGGGGGGGGGGGGGGGGGGGGGGGGGGGGGGGGGGGGGGGGGGGGGGGGGGGGGGGGGGGGGGGGGGGGGGGGGGGGGGGGGGGGGGGGGGGGGGGGGGGGGGGGGGGGGGGGGGGGGGGGGG
>CANYBF012072730.1:0-12356 GCA_948192965.1 Dalechampia spathulata
ATTGACCATGGAATTTGATGGAGAGGTGATAAAATTCAACATGTATGATGCTATGAAGTACCCTCCAGAAGTCTTCAATGCCTATGCTGTGGGCATAATCGAGCCATGCGTACAGTAAGTTTTTGAATTATATGGTGAAGACAAACTTGGAATAGCACTCAACAATGCTGAAGACTATAAGGAGATGCTATTTTTAAATGATGAAGTGTTACAGGCCATTGATGAATTAAATGAGGAGCCTAAGATTGAATGAAGTTTTGATTTTAATAAACCTTACACTAAATTGGTTCGTTCAACCTTGCAGGCACCCGAATTGGAGCTTAAGCCACTGCCAAGTCATTTGAAGTATCCCTTCCTTGGGAAAGGAGAGATACTACCAGTGATCATCTCCAACAAACTGAGTGAACAAGAGGAAAATGACTTAGTTGGAGTTCTTAAAAAATTCAAGGAAGCAATCGACTGGACCATAGCTGACATTAAGGGCATAAGCCCATCCATGTGCATGCATAGGATTTTGCTAGAGCCTGATAAAAAGTTAGTTAAAGATGCCCAATGAAGATTAAACCCAGCCATGATGGAGGTAGCGAAAAAGGAGATCCTAAGGCTGCAAGACGCAGGAATGATATACCCAATTTTTGATAGCCAATGGGGCAGTCCAGTGCATGTTGTGCCCAAAAAGACCGGCATAATAGTAGTCCAAAATGAGGAAGGAGAAATGGTTCCCACTCGTGTTCAAAACGGGTGGAGGGTTTGTATTGACTACAGAAAATTAAATTCAACAACTCGTAAAGATCATTTTCCCCTCCCTTTTATTGACCAGATGTTGGAACGTTTGGCAAGTCGGACTCATTATTGTTGTCTTGATGGTTACATGGGTTTTTATCAAATACCAGTTGCTCCAGAAGACCAGGGAAAGGCAACCTTCACATGTCCATTTGGAACCTTTACGTTCAACAGAATGCCGTTCGGGCTGTGTAACGCGCCCGCAACCTTCCGACGTTGCATGGTAAGTATTTTTTCAGATTTTGTGGAAAATATTATTGAGGTATTCATGGATGATTTTACTGTTTATGGTAATTCATTTAATGAATGTTTAGATAATTTAGCCAGAGTTTTGCAGTGTTGCATTGAGAAGAATATGGTTCTCAACTATGAGAAATGTCATTTTATGGTTGAGCAAGGTTTAATATTAGGCCATGTGGTTTTGAAAAGAGGCATTGAAGTTGATCGAGCAAAAATTGATATAATTAAATCTTTGCCTTACCCCTTTACTATGAGGGAGATTCGTTCTTTTCTTGGCCATGCAGGTTTTTATAGGAGGTTCGTGAATGATTTTTCCAAGGTAGCACAACCCTTGTGTAAATTGTTGCAGAAAGATGCCAACTTTAATTTTGATGAATCATGCAAGGTAGCTTTTGACCGGTTGAAGGAGGCACTCATTTCAGCACCCATTATGTAGCCGCCCAATTGGAGTTTACCATTCGAGATTATGTATGATACCAGCAATTTTACTGTTGGTGCGGTACCTGGGCAACGAAATGGGAGGGATCCTCATGTGATCAGCTATGCCTCCAGGATGCTAGATAATGCCCAGCTTAATTACTCCACAACGGAAAAAGAGCTATACGCTGTAGTATTTGCATTAGAGAAATTTTGGTCCTATTTATTAGGCACTAAAGTTTTGATTTTTTCTGATCATGCAGCCTTGAAATATTTGTTGAAAAGAAGGAGGCCAAACCACGTTTAATCCGTTGGATTCTTCTGCTTCAAGAAATTGATTTGGAGTTGTGTGATAAGAAAGGATGCAAGAATTTGGTTGCAGACAACTTGAGCAGATTGCCCAACATTAGACCTGATGATTTCTTTAATGAATTCCCTAATGAAATTGCTTTAAGTGTAATTGCGAAATCCCTTGGTATGCTGACATTGTTAATTTTTTATGTTCCAGGCGATTTCTTGATGAACTTACAAGGCATGAGAAGGACAGGATTAGGAACCAGGCAAAGCATTATGTCTAGGATGATCCGTATCTATGGAGACATTGTGTTGATCAGGTTATTTGAAGGTGTATACCTGAGAATGAAATCCAATCCGTTTTACATTTCTGCCATAGCAGTGCTTGTGGAGGCCATTATGGGCATAAGAAGACAGCAGTGAAAATCCTGGAATGTGGGCTGTATTGGCCTACCTTGCATCGAGATGCCTAATAATTCTGTAAACAGTGTGTAAAGTACCAAAAATCTGGAAGCTTGGGAAGAAGACACAAGATGCCCTAAAAAGGAATCCTTATTTGTGAAATTTTCGACGTTTGGGGTATGGATTTTATGGGACCTTTTCCACCTTCGTTTGGGAATGTTTACATTCTGGTTCTGATGGATTATGTTTCAAAATGGGTTGAAGCTAAGGCCATAAAATCAAATGATGCAAAAACAGTGGTAAGCTTTATTAAATCTAATATGTTTAGCAGGTTTGGAGTTCCAAAAGCTTTCATTAGTGATCGAGGGACTCATTTTTGCAATAAAGAAGTAGCTGCCTTATTTCGGAAGTATGGTGTCAATCATCGTATGACCACAGCTTATCATCCGCAAGGGAATGGACAGGCTGAAGTTACAAACAGGGAGATTAAATCCATTCTTGAGAAAATAGTCAGTCCTAGTCAAAGGGACTGGAGCAAATGGTTGGATGATGCCTTGTGGGCATATCGGACAGCATATAAGACCCCACTGGGAATGTCACCTTTTCGGCTTGTGTATGGGAAACCATGTCACATGCCCGTAGAACTTGAACATCATACATACTGGGCAGTGAAACAAACTAATATGTCTTTGGATGATGTAGGAGTCCATAGAAAATTACAATTGCAAGAACTGGAGGAGATACGGACCAATGCTTATGACCATACAGGGAGCTATAAGGATAAGGCACAAAGCTCCATGATAGAAAGATTTGGCATAATGAATTTCATGTAGGGCAGAAGGTGTTGCTCTATAATTCTCGATTGAATTTATTTCCAGGGAAATTGAAGACAAAATGGATAGGACCATTTGTGGTTCAAAAGGTTTTTCCCCATGGAGCAGTCAAAATTTGGAGCCTAGATTCGACAAAACAGTTTAAAGTTAATGGCCACCGTCTTAAACCATTCTACGAAGGATTTGACATGCGTTCAACATGTGAAATCACGTTGACACTACCTACAGACGAATAGAATGAGCAGGAAGTCAAGCTGGGACTTTAAAAACCAGAACTAATTCTTTCTCTTTTTATTTATTTATTTCCATTTTTATTTTTTGGAAGTGCGTTATGCCCATAAGGCATCTCGCCAGTTTTCATTTGATTATTTTCGAATTTGTTTGTGTTATGCCCATAAGGTGTTTCGCAGATTTTAATTTTGCCTTTATTTCTTTCTTGTTTTTAATTTTTAGTTACTTCAGTAAAAGAGTTTTTACTTTTCACTTAGGTTAAATTTGGCGGATAAGTTTTATTTGGGTCTGGCAGGAAAACCAAAATTAAGTTAGAGAGGGAAACTTAGAGTTTTAGGAACTTAAGGATTTTATTTTACTTAAAACTTTTTCCCCTTTTTTTTTAATTCTGTCGATTATGTTCTCTCCCAATTTCTAAACCTAATTTCATTTTTCTCTTCACCCTTCTGCAGCTTATGATTTTCTTGAAACAATGGTGCACACTAGAGCCGCCTCATCTGGTGGAGGTTCTAAATCTAAGAAATACAGAGCTGAGAAAGAACCAGTTGAAATCAAAGAAGAGCAACCAGCCATGAAGAGACCCGCTCCAATTTCACCACCATCTAAATCCTCTATCAAAACTGAGGTCACTGGTCTGAAAGTTTACATTGACAGAAAACCACAATCTTCTCAACAATTTCAAAAATCGTGCCTACCACCCAAGGTTGTGGATGTTGGAACCGATGTTTTGAGAGAAAAATTGATTGACACTATGACTACTGAAGAGGATGAGAAAGACAAGGAGTCCAGTAACCCAGCACAGAAGCAATCAACTGGAGTTGAAGAAGAAGAGGAATCGGGCAAGGAACCCGAAAGTACGAGTAAGGAAGCTACTGCTGCTGCAGAATCGGGCAGTGTTATGCCCATAAAGGCACGAGGGAAGAGGTTACGTGGAACTTTGCCTCCTCCACTGTCCAAACTTAATGGGAATCTAAAATTCACTAAAGAGGACAAGGAGATGTTTGTGAAGGTTGTTAATTTAAGAGTAGTGCAGGGTAAATCACTTGACCTATTAGCAGTAGAGAAATTATAGTTGTCGGTTTTTGATTACATTAAGGGCACAGTGTGGGAGCGTTATTTTCGGATTTGCTGTCCCATTTTCTATAAGTTGGTGTATGAATTCTACAGCACTTACAAGCTCCACAAAGACAAGCTGTTCAGACTCGATAGCCTTGAAGTGATTCAATTTTGATTAATGGGTAAACAGTTCTCTTTCTCTATTGATGAATTTAATCTAACCTTGGGTTTGATTGATAAAGTCACTGATGCGTATGTGGAAGGCTTTTGTGATCTACCTTCTGATTTTGATGCTGATGGTCTTTGGGAGCATTATGCCCCTGCTTCAACAAAATGGTATGATCCAGCTTCAGCCAAGGACAACTACATGTTCGACAGGTCCCTGACCTATCTTCATCGACTCATTGCCTACAGTCTCTCCTGCCTCAATGACTCTCCTGGCATTGTTACACGAATGGAACTGTTTCTGCTCGACTGTATGGTGCATAAGAAGCAAGTCAATCTAGGTTGCTTTATCGCTGCCCAATTCAGAGGAGTAGTTACTAGTTCGAAGAGGCTCATCTTAGGCCATATCATTACCCACCTCACTATCCAACTTCAGGTATTTGATCTTTCTAATCACAATCTTCATAAAAGCTATGGACTTAGTTCCTTTAGATGTCTATACTCTGGACAAGATGGGGCTGCTTCAGAAGAAGGAGGGAGAGCCAGGATTTGAGTTTTGCACACTGGGGCCAATTGTGGCCATAAAAGAGAGAGTTTCAGGAAAGCCAGACCAGTCACAGGAGCTGCTCCTGTGCCCGCAACGCCACCACCAACAGCAGGTTCCATCGATGCTGCTGTTCTTCTTGCAATTAATTCCCTCCATAAACAACTTGACAAATTCACAATGAGTATGGAGGAGTCCATGAGGCAGATTCTCTTGCACTTAGACGAGTTGGAAATAGAGATTGGTGAGCTTCGCCATTCTTTTGACATGCAGGAATGAGGTGTGCTTCCTACAACACAAACCACCACCAGACAATGTTCTCAATTTTTTGTTTTCATTTATCCATTGCTACTGTCTATTTTTGTGCTGTTATGCCCATATTGGGACAATGTGTCTTAAGTATGGGGGGGTGTTACAGTTACTGTTTTATTGCTACTTTATTTTCTATTTTTGTTTATCTGCATTGTGGTTAAAATTTTTTCTATTTTTGGTTTAACAGGTCTTGATACGAATGCTGCTACATTTACCCATATGTTATGCTTTCTTTTTATTTTGTTCTGTTTTTCTCTTTATGCCTGTAATCTTAACCAGAATTCTTTCTATACAATATGCTGATGGGATTAATGCTGCTCTTTTATTTCTTTTGGTGTATTCTGCTCTAATGGATTATTTAACTTCTCAGCAGAATTGACTAAATTTTTTGTGTTTGCCTAACCAATTATTATTGCAACCTATTAGCAGTAAAATCATGTTGGTAGTTCGAAATTTGTTTTTGTTTTGCTGAAAGTTCCCAGCCTAACAATTATGTTTTTGAAGGAAAAAGAAAAATCAGAAAGAACATAGGTGTTAAAACCTACATTGGCCGGTTATGTATGGTACGACATTCATAGCCCCTTAAGCGGCTTGTGCATGGTGCAGCCAATGTAGGGAGAACTCTACCCTTTTTATAGGCCATTTTTCAGTTCGAAAAATAACACTTATAACAGGAATTTAATTTTGCACCTTTGCTTATTAAAATTAGGTGGATCGGGCCTAATTTTCCTTAAACTGATTTGTGGATGGAGCCATTGGCAAAGGGAGAGTATCCCCCTTAATTGGACCGTTATTGATCTCGACTTCAACAATTCCTAACTTGTGAAATTTTGCAGTTATGTTTGGAAATACAGGTTGGGCAATGGGTGTTTTATAAAATGGAAACAAATTCTTTTTACCAAGTACTTTAAATTAAAATAAAATGGCAAAACAATATTTTTATGGCTGACACTCTGAATTTAAGTTGAATTTGCTGGTTAGTTAAATTTTCTTGATGAATGGTTTTGCTGGAAAAATTGGGGAATAGTGTTGATTTCGTTTTGCTATTTATTTTTGATTGAAGGAAGGTTCTGTTGTGGGCATAAAAGAGAATGTTATGGGCATAAGAATGCTTGAGGGCAAGCATTGGATAAGTGTGGGGGTATTTGATCAAGCGTCAAAGTATCATGTTTTATGCCCACAAAGCATCCATTTTAGCATTATTTATTTGTTAGAACAGTTGGCTTGTGTATATTTCATATTTTGCAGGTCAAAAATGGTGAGTTTTGAAAAACGTGCTTAAATGGGAAGATTTAAAGCTTATTTGGATTTTAGGGTTTCGGGACACCGCTTATGGGCATAAGATGGGCTAATACAACCTGTCAGCAGTGCATTTTGGGAAGAAGAGGTTGAGTCTAACTTAAATTCCTGCGAGCTGGAAGCTGATACCGCTTGCGGGCATAAGGGACGCCAAAACGGCAACATCTGACCGAGTTTTGGAGTTTGATGAGGATGAGTTTTACTTGCATTTAAACTCCTTAAGCTGGACAAAAAAGTGATTGAGGACACTTCAAACTCTTCCATCTGAAGATTAGGATAATTAATTAAATATTTTTATTTGTTTAATTATTATTTTTATTTCTATAAATAGGAGAATGCTCCTATGTAGAAGGGGTTCCTAGGTTCCAATTAGTTTTTAGTTTTCGGTTTTATTTCTTTTGTTCGGATTTTATTCCTTTTAATTTAATTCTAGTTTTTATTTTCTTTATTTTTATTTTTTGTTTATGATGAATTCGCCAATGATGCTAGGCTAGGCGATTACTTTTCCCAATTGGAAGCAATTCAAGTCATTCATTAAATGATTATGTGAGATCTAAGTGATCCTAATTCCATTGGCAAAGCACTATTATCTCTAATTCTGAGTCACATAGAACCATTGCTGTTCCTAGTGCATGTAAATAAGGCCTGTTGCATGTTTCTAAGTTCTAGCATATTGCTAAGCGGGTTGTTTGATACGGAAAAGTCACTCAACTTGCTGGAGTGGTAAAGCAGGATGCTATCCTGGTTGCGATCTGCGGTAGTATTGCTATGGGTTAGAGGATCTAATTTGAACACGAGGGATACTGGGTCGTAATTATTAACTAGAGTCGGGTCTTTCTAATTTTTAATGCAGTCTCGGGATGACTTAGTGAGAATCTATTTCCACCTTGTCTATCCTGGGATTAGAGGCTTTTCATAGAGTTTGTTTCATGGCATCTTACAAAGTAAGGGAAGATTGGGGCATGTGAGACTTGCTCGGCAAACTATAACCGGCTTATTGCCTAATTGCCTTTGGTCTATTATTGAATCCGTGATCATATTCAATTAATGAATACTTGATGCTTTCGGTTGGGAGAATTACTTTTTATTTATTTTCTCCAATTCAATTTATTTGTTTGTTTCATTATTTATCTCAATTACTTTCTGAATCTCTTAGTTTATTTTTAAACGCAAAGGATTAAGTGAGGTGAAACCGTCTCAATGGGATTCGACCCTTACTTCCACTACTGCAAAATTTATAATTCCAATGTGAGGCTAAGTAAGGAATTAATTTGACGGAAGCGAGACCCGATCATTGGGTGCTTCCAAAATTGAATGAAATAATTTAGTATGTTGGCTAATCAAATTTGGCTTTTGTTTAATTTTAGGTTCTATATTTAAATTATCAATGGCTTACAGTAGTTCCTCCTTTAAAATTAGCAATTCCTCATGAAATTTGGCATTACTAAGGGGTTATCTTAATTCATCTTCATAACTTAATTCGAAAACCTACTGCATGAGTGGATCAAACACATCTATAACACAGATATTGGAGATGTTTGGAGGGTACTTCATGGTATCGTGCATATTGAACCTGATCACCTCTCCATCAAACTCCATTATTAATGTCTCGTCATGGACATCTATTTTTATTTTTGCTATCGTTAGGAAAGGTCTTCCTAATAGAAGATTAGATGTCTTTGAAGATGTTCTGTTGTCCATCTACACAACATAAAAATCAGTAGGAAAAATAAATTCATTAACCTGTACCATAACATCTTCTAAAACTCTGACGAGGTAGATTAAAAGACTACTCCGATTTCCTTCAATGGTCCTACATTAAAAGACTCATAAATGGATGAGGGCATTATATTTATCGAAGCTCCCAAATCATACATGGCATTCTTCATGCCAATCTCTCCAATTTTTACAGGGATCGTAAATACTTCCTTATCCTTACATTTTGATGGCATCTTCCTTTGGATTACTGCCAACACACTCTCATTAACACTCACCTTTTGAAATCCAATTAATTTCCTTTTGTTAATGCATAAATCTTTAAGAAATTTTGCATACCTAGGTACTTGTTTAATCGTCTAATAAGAGAATGTTAACCTGCACTTTACAAAAAGTATCTAGGATCTCCTTATACTCTTTTTCTCTTTTTATTTTCTCTAACCATTCTGAAAAAAACATCAAACTACTATTGGCTGGGTATTTTTTTCTCCTTCCTCCAACTTAGAATTTTTGGTTTCAAACTCTTTCTCCATATCAGGTTTTGATTTTTAGCAATAGCTTCTGGCAAGGTTTGGCCACTCCTTATGGTTACTGTGTTGGCATTCTCTCTTGGATTTACATTCGCCTGAGATGGAAGTTTCCCCTGGGATTCAATCTTATCCAACGAAGTAGCAATTAGCATTACCTAATTTTCCATATTTTTGAATCTGGTTTCTATGGCCTGTTGAATTTGCTATGTGTCAATAACTAAGGTTTTCATCATATCTTCAAAAGACATACCTAATTGTTTTGATTAATTATTTCTTTACTGGAAATTATTCTGCTAGTTATCATACAGTAGATTCAAATGGTCTCTCCAGCTTGGGTTATATGATTTTGAGAATGGGTTATATTCCTTTGCAGTGGTCGAGGAAATCCTTCTGCCGTATTAGCCTTTTCTTCCTCTTCTTCTTCTTGAATTGCTGAGCATTTATTAGTATGGTGATTAGATTGCGTGCAAATCCCATAGACTTTGGCTGGCTTAAAATTGGCAGTAAAATCCTGCATGACAGAGGTAAGTTATGAGATTTATGATTCTAAATTAGAAGTAGTTACCTCATGTGCTTTTCTCGATGGCTCTTTCTCAGTAGAAAATGATTGGGCATTGGTTGTCATGATGGTTATCAGGTCACAAACTTCCTATGGTATTTTGTTAACAATAGCACCATTATTTGTTGCGTCCATCATTTTCTGTTCAATTGGCAGCAGTCCTTTGTAGAAATACTGGATTAAATTCTGCTTGGTTATCCCATGTTGAGGACACGAGGCATAAAGTCTTTTGAAACATTCCCAGTATTCATGTAAATTCTCCACCTCCTTCTGCCTAGTTATGCAGATATCTCTCTTGATTTGATCCACCCTCTTCACTAGAAAAAATTTATCTAAAAATTACCTTGCTATCTCATTCTATGTATTGATAGTTTCGGATGGTAAATAATAAAGCCAATCCTTAGCTGAATCTGCAAGAAAAAAGGGAAAAGCTCTTCGCTTGATTTATTCTAAACTCACACCTTGTGGTTTCATGCCATTACAAACTATATAAAATTCTGTTAAGTGCTTGTAAGGATCCTCATTTTCCAGTCCTCTAAAGGTAGGCAACAGTTGTATCAATCCTGATTTTAGTTTTAAGGGAACTGTTAAATCCTCATAGGTAATATATAGCGGGGTTTGATCTATTAGCACGGTGACCATTTCTCAAAGAGTTTACTGATTCATTACCATGATGACTTCATTGAAACTTTCATTGTCCACGTTATCCTCACTAGCTGGTTCTTTGTACGTGCTTGAACTCTTCGATATAGAGGCTAATCTTCTATTTTTTTTCCTCTTTCCTCAATCTCTTCATAGTCTTCTTGATTTCAGTATCAAAGATCAAATTTTTTACGAAAGATCAAATTTTTTACGGAAGATCAAGTCATAAACAAAGAATCAAAAGAATGTTAGTTACCATCCCCGACAACGACACTAAAATTTTATCGGGTGTCAAAACTGTCAAATTAAATCCTACTTCCCCTAATGTAGATATTTAATAATTTTACAGTAGTGGAAGAAGGGTCAATCCTATAAGGACAGAATGATGCTTCAATTCTTTATGATAAAAATAAAATAAAATAATTTTAAAATAATCGAAGAAAAATAAATAATAAAATAAAATTTGTATTTTGGAAAATATCAATATGAATAAACTTCCTAATCGTAAGCCACAATTAATTATTGCTAGATCATGATCATTGATGCAATGATAATTCAATGGAAAAATCACCAAACCGGTTATAGAGCACCAAGAAAGCCTCGTATGAAATTCTTCCTTATTTTTAAGACAACCACGAAGCAGCTCTATAATCGCCTCTAATTTTTAAATAGACACAGTCGAATCAGCTTCACACACAGCCTTCCAGAAATTGCATTAAGGATTAGAAGAACCTGATTCTAATTAACACTTAAGAACCAACTCCGCTAAGTTCAAACTAGATCGTCTAATTCATAAAGAAATTCAAAAGCCTTTCACATTAATTAACACTTTGATTGCTACTTTAGTGAGTCGAGTGACAATTATGGATCAAATAACTCACTTAGTAGTATGTATAGAATAGAACTATGAAAAGGGCCCTTTTTGACACATCCCTAAGAAATAAAATGGTTCGTCGATTTATAGAATTAAAATAAATAATGATTTACCATTGAAATTAGGAATGATTTGATCTCATATGATCTTTAATAATTTAATTATGTTGCTCTTGATTAGGAAATAAAAATGCATAGCCAAGCATCATAGGCAACAACATCAATTCAAAAATAAAATTGAATACTTGAAAGAAATAAACAATAATATTACTGCTAATATTCGACCAAACAAAATCTAACTCTACTCAACTCCACTCAACACCTATAATAGGAATAAGTCTCCTATTTATAAGAATTGAAAATAGATTAAATAAATAAAAAAATAAATATCAATCCTTATCTTTAAATAGGATCTCTTAAATCTAATCTTATATAATCCTGAATTTAAAAATAGAAAATCAAATCCTTCAGGTCCTTATGCCCTTTCTTATGCCCATAAGCCTTGTTCATACGGCCTATATTCTGCCTTAGCCTCCAAAACTTGGTAAAAACTCCTTTTTAGCTTTATTTTTACTTTTTCCCTGTTTTTACCTGTAAAATACAAAAATATAACCAAGTCAAATGTTCTAGCTACTTTCCTAATCTAAAATGGACTGTTTTATACATGAAAAACATGCATTTTAGCGCTTTATTAGTAAGTAATCATATTTCTTATCCTAATTTCCTTATAATTATTCTTTTTTTTGTTCATGTTCTTGTTTGAATTTATGGAGGGATATTGTGCTTGTTTTTGATTTACTGTAACTTTGATAGGTGAGACCATAACCAAAGTGTGCCTTCAATGATGGAAATAGTTAGTTGACATTGCATGAACTTGGGCTTACCAGTAAACATGAAACCTTATTTCTAGAGTTGATTTAGAAACAAGGAGTGCTTTACATTTATAGAATTTGCTGGTTTGAAGATCTATGATACTAAAGATTTGAATTGATACATGAAAGGGGAGAATTTCATTGGGTACTATTAAGACTTCTGTCACACCCTAATTTTAGACCGGCTTGATCCAGATCAGTTCCAGGATGTTTCTGGGCCAGTTCGAGTTAGTCTTAGGCCAATCCGGGTTGATTCAGGGCTTTCTGGGCAGTTCTGGGCCAATTCTGGCCCATTTCGGGGCGACACACGCCGCATATGACTTAGCCCTAACGCATATGTTTAGGCATATGCGTTCACATATGTCTCTAGGGTTTAACATATGTGGACATATGCGAACGCATATGTTTTAGGGTTTAGCATATGTGACATACGCGTACGCATATGTATCCGGGGACAGACTCCCTAAAACCCTAATTCTGCCATTTGGCAAGAGGTTAAGAATTTTAGACGCAAAACCCTAGAGTTCTAGCAGCCGTCAGCAGCCAAAAACGTGATTGACACATTCCAAAACACAATTTTAATTAATC
>CANYBF012073206.1:0-10239 GCA_948192965.1 Dalechampia spathulata
AAGGCTCAAGCAAATATAGAGAAAAAGAACAAAGGGTATGCTAAAAGGGCAAATAAGGGGCAAAGGCAATTGAGATTCAAACCTAGAGATTGGGTTTGGGTGAATTTGCAAAAGGAGAGGTTCCCAAAGCAAAAAAAAAAACCAAGCTAGACCCAAGGGGAGATGGCCTTTTCCAAGTATTGGAATGCATCAAAGACAATGCCTACAAGATTGACTTACCTGGTAAGTATGGCATTTCAGCTACTTTTAATGTAAGCAACTTATCCCCCTTTGATATGAATGTAGATTTGAGGATAAATCTTTTTAAAGAAGGGGAGAATGATACGGTTCTACATGGGATTCAAGAGAACACCAGGAGCTTGAAAGAAGACCCATTAACTCTTCCAAGTGGTCCAGTCACAAGGTCACGAGCCAATAAATTTAAAGCAGCTATGAACTTATTTATTCAAGAACAAATAACAATGGAGCTGCAAGAACAAGCTTTCTACAAGTGCTATTTGGAGCTTAAAGAGGTACCTAAGGCCATAATATTGCTTGGAGCGAATTTAGAAGAGAATGGAGCCTAAAGGATGCCATCTGGGTCTAATTATGAAGCCATAGCCTTATTTCATAAGCTTATGTAGTAGTTAGGCATGCTGGGCCATAAGTTAGGCCTATTGAGGACCCAATAAGGAAAGGAAGCTAGGCCAATTAGTAGCCTAATGAGCTTATACGAATTTCCATGTAATTATAACATTATTTTAATTTATTTATTTATCTTTTAAGTTAGAGGAGGAATAGAAGACCAAGTCCTCCTTGGATTAAGACTTCCATATCCTTGAAGGACTAGGATTAAAAACTAGTATAAATATAAGCTTATGTAAACCTATTCATCACCTTTCAATTATCATTCAATATAGAGAACCAATTTTGGTCTTTCTTATGCTTTATGCATTTTATGTATTTAGTTAGGAAGTGAGGATTTGCTTTCTTCTAATTGCATTAGGAATTAGGGTTAACTTATCAATCTAATTATGGTGGTTTCTCTTCTTCCATTAAGCCTTATGATTTGTGTTTCCATACTTGCTAGTTTGGGGGTTTAATAGGGCGGGGGTTTATTCTGCTATTGGAGCTATATCTTAGGTACGTATGGGTTTGTAGCATACTTGCCATTGGGTTTCGCATCATGGTATGTATGTACATTCATGTAATGCATGACATATAAGATGCTTATATGAATATGATGCAAAAATGATGTAATAATAATTAATTAAAAGAAGAAGAATTTAAGTTTGATAAGCAAGCTTGTCATATGTTGACAAGTGTCAATATATGTTTGGCTCCTACTTTAATTTTGTATTAAATCAAATAAATATCAATTAAAAGGGAAATATGGGTAGTTGTAACATATTTCTTCCATCTCCAATTCAAAATACTCCTCTTCTCCTATTCTTTTTCCATTTTTCATTCCTTAAGTAGACAAAACTACAATTTTAAGGTAAACTCATATGTAGAATTTAGTTTTTATGCTTCTTTTGAGTTCTATATGCTCTATGCATGTCTTCTTCTTCTTCTTTTATGATTTCTTGCTTATTTAATGAAGAAGTTAGTTGATGAAAGGTTGGATATGATTGTATGTAAATGGAATAATTTTGATTGAATGACAAAGGATAAGGAAGTTAAGTTGTTGATTTGGTGTTATGTTGTAACTAGATGAATTTTTATTATGGTATGTGAAATTTATGTTAAACCATAACTTAAGAAGATTGTAAATGATGATATAGTTGTTTTTTAAAGTGTGTATGAGATGTTGGTGGTGATAAAATATAGTAGAGATCATGAATATATGCATGGAAAGTAGAAAAAGGTGAAGTTATGTTAAAGTGTATACTTATTGCCCAAATTTGCACCTTTTTGATTTTGACTCCTATAATTTTGTAAAAGTACATAATCCATTAAAATGTGTATAATTATGATGAAATATGGTGTTATAATGGTGAAGATGAAGTTTGGATGTTCAAAGGAAGAGGTATGGATGATATATGCATATGTTTGCTAAAATTGAACCTTAAAAGCAAAGTTAGGGGTTTACAGTAATTGCATTTTGACTGCCTTAATGTTATCCAAAAATTTTATGTAATATACCATTGGAGAGCTCTTTGAATCTAGTTTCTAATGTACTAATATTACAAATTTATAAAGTCATTTACATAGTTTAAATAGTCATGCCATTTTCATGCTCTAAATATGCTCATTTTGGGTGACATTTAGGCAGAATTTATAGGCATTAAGCAATTTGATGTTTGGAGGCGTTAACAATTGACTTTTTAGGCTTATGATATATCATTGGAAAGCTATTTGAGTCTAGTTTCTAATGATTCAAGAATAACTCAATTTGGAGGTTATTTACTTAGTCAAAATACTTGTACAATCAGAATTGTTCCATGAGATAAAATGTGTATAAACTTGAAATGCATGCATATTTTAGCACCAAAGTAATTCATTATACAATTTTGTTTAAAATACTTAAATTCATGATCATATACTTCTATTAAGGGACATTAAAGAGTTACATATCATAATGTAAATGTGAGGCAATTAGGCATTCCCTTATACATCAAAATAATATGCAAAATACAAAGTAATTCAAATAGAAAATGATCAAATGAATAGTGTAACATACCAAATGAATATTGCACCTTACCAAATGAATAGTAACATGCCTTGTATGTTCTGTAACTTAAAGAATGCATGTTCCAAGCTTCCAAACTTAAAAATATTCATACCTAACCTCATTATTCGTTGTTATACTTATGATGAATATGATGCTATGACATGAAAATGTGAAAATATGATTATCATGACTAGAATTTGAAGTATAACTACATGAAATGGATATTTATGAATTCCAAATGGTGAGAAACTTTATGCAAAATGTAAATGGCTTTACTAATTAATTGAATAGTGAAATTTATCATAGACTCAATGGAGGAACAGTGACAATGACTACTAGTCGTCTAAACATGTTTGTGCTATCTAAGATTTCTATGATCGATAACTGGATCAATAGTGGAAAGGTGTACATAAGTACACTATAGTTATTTATTTATTTATTTACCATATTTAGAATATCTTATGATGAGTCTATATAGGAAATGAATTATGAATGTTCTCTTATAATAACATTTTATGTATTATTGAAAAATTATTGCATAAAGGATATTATTCCATGATAATACACATATCATGCTTTTGAATAGTAGTTGTTATATTGAAAATGGATGCTAAATTATATAGGTTATATGTTATGATATTCCAATCTATTAAATGATATTAGCAAGTGAATTGTCACACATATAGAGATGTTTTATAATATATATTTTCTTTATTCATGAGATATTAATTGATGTGGTTTGTGAATAATGATTTATGGTGGAAGATTGATGTTATACTTTATGAATTTCCATATTCATCATGGCATTAAGCATAATGCATACATATCATGTCATGAATCATTTACATACACATTCATATTCATGACATATCATATAGAGGATATAAGGTAGGAAAAGAGAGAAATGATACAGAAATGATATGATACAAAATGAATAAAAATGTACTCGGTCAACCTTCTTGATTAAAAGTAAAAATACGGATTCCCTCAATAGAACCATACAGCAACCTTCCTGATAGGAAGTAAAAATATGGGTTCATTGAACCATACAACTACATTTATATTTGCCCTCCTATGGGAGATGAGTACCGGTATAGAGAGGGACCTAGTACGAGATTTTGCATAATCGTACAAAAATGAAAGGAAATGTTACAAGAAAAGCAAAGGGAGAATGCATAGCATGATTACATACACATAAACATGCATTATTCCTCAATTACAATGAAATGAAAGAAAATGTTATTATAGGTATGCTACAAGTGTACATATATCAATGTTTATAGAGACATGATGGCTTATATGTAGTATTTTATATAGAAGTCACAGATGACTATTTATAATATTTATATTCATGTTTCCATAACATTCTATGTTATATTGAAATAGTGAAGGCAAAGTGAAAGCAAAGGCACGATATGAGTGCATACAGTGAACTATTCATTTCAAAAATAAAATTATGCTATGATTTGCATAGAGAATGATTATTATTGATCTTATATGATATAATTGTCAATTATTATTGATCCATGATAATAGACCATTATGAATGTAATATGGCATTATACATAAACAAGTAGTTATTGTTCTTAATGCTATTTGACAAAGGTTCATTAAGATTGCAAAATACGATACGGAAGTGTTACTATGATTTCATTTAATGTTATATTGTGAAAAATTTTCACCACGGGGCTTGATAAATAGTAACTTGTGAATAGTGGGCTAGGTGAATAGTAACTTATGAATAATTGACTAAATGAATAGTAACTTATGAATAGTGGGCTAGGTGAATAGTAACTTATAAATAATGGGCTCAATGAATAGTAACTTATGAATAGTTGGCTTGATAAATAGTAACTTATGAATAGTATTTTTTACAGACATCAATAGAAGGCATGTGATATTATTAGTATGTAAAGTAGTGTTCCATCATATTTGAGTTATGATTGAGTGCTTACATTAGTTTTGAATGTTATTGAGTTTAAAGGGCATTTTAATGCTATATTATGATGATTTTTATAAAGAACACTCATGTTTAAGATATTTTATATTTCTTTTATATGATGGTATAGTAAATAGTTGAGTAAGCATCAATATGTTTTATATAGAATTTGATGCATGATATGTTTATAAATGAAAAGACATTTGAATCATGAGGTGTGCTTATGATATGGTTATTATGCATATATTATATAGCACCACTAAGTGAAATACTCAACGTTTATCATTTGATAAATGCAGGTTGAAAGTTTGTAAGGAAGTAGACGGATCTAGAGGCACCTAATTAGCAAGACTATTATATGTCAAAGTTTCATAAATGTCAAGTACTATTGAGTTATGTAATTAGGCAATTATGTATATGAATCCAAGGCAGTAAATAATTACATTGATGTTTATTAAGTCTTATTTTTATGCATCCTTTATAGAATAATTAATAGTTTTCACTTATTTGGAGACTGTTAACTATTCTACGGGACCATGTTACACCATGAGGGGTGTGACAAAATAATAAAAAATCAATCATATAATATATTTGATTGAAATTTTAAGATTATTAATCAATTAAACTTTAATATATTATTATATGAATTAGAATTTCATGATTTATTGATTTTAAAATAGAATTTTAAATGATATGTATAATAATAAAATTTTAAAGAAGTAAAAGTCTCATTATACAAGTGTTATGTATAATAATATAATTTTATGAAAATTAAAATTATGCCTTATAATTTAATTTTAAATGATATGTATAATAACTAAAATATCAATATTTATTAAAATATAATTTTATTAAGATTAAAATTATATATTGCAATAGAGTTTTAAATGGTATATATAATAATGATAATATTTTATTAAAAATAAAAATATTAAAAAATAATATAAATGATAAATCAAATAATTAATACTATTAATATGATAGACATGGGTTAAAATTAGTTAAGAATAAAAAAATATATGGTAATTATAAAAATGAAAGGTTTCATTTATATTTTACAATAGAATAATTTTAAAGATTTTATAAAAATGGTACTTTTTTTTTCAAATAACAGTTTTTGATAATAAATTTATATTAAATAAAAAAGTATTAATTTTATAAATATTTTTAAAAATTCAAAGTTTTTTTAGTTATTTCTTAAGAAAGATATTTTCAATAACCTTTTTCTATTTTGAACAATTTTCAAAATTTTGCAGAAAAATAAAATTATGATGGCATTGATGGATGATAGAAGTAACAAATTGTGTAATATTATTATAAATAGATATAAGGAAAATACAATTGTATAATTTAGGAGTCTAAAAAATGAAGTAACTATATTAAATTGAGTTTAAAGTTTGCACTATATTTGATAAAATGCTTAAAAAATCCTTATAGATTTGTTTAATGTCTTATATATTATTATATTATTATTCATAGAAGAGGTAAGAACATGACAAAGTTGAAGATTTTAGGTATTCAATTGCTTCACAATCATAGCAGAATGTGTTTTATTTTAAAACAAGTTTTAACTATTATTAATGATTTATGTTGGGTTATGAAAAAATTGTTTATACATATATGTGCTTATTGACATCAAGTGCAATAAATTTTTATTTAAATAATTATGTTAATGTAACATAGCAAATGATTATTTATATCTTATGGAAACTATATTTCTTTATATAATGATACTTAAAAGAGAATGATATGGTCTTCATGATTAGTTTTATATTTTAATTTCTTTTATGAATTTATTCAAATTGTTGTACATAGACTATTATCAATATTGATATAAATAAACACAAATTTAGGCCTTGTCTATCAACACCATCATGATATCTTCTTAACTAGTTGCCAATGTTGATAATACAACATTATTATTTGGTTCAACCTAAATAGTCACCATTAAAAATGTCAATACACCAATAATTCTTGGTTTTGTCAAGATAAACTCATTCATAATGCAATCTTATCTTTTATTAATCCTAATTTTTCATCTATTATTGCTATTATGTCCGTTACATATAAGACACAATAACTTCACATACAACATCTGCTAATAAATTAGTAGACCTAATTTATTAGCCTTCAAGATAAAATTAGCATGTATTTCTAGAGACTTTTGCCCCATGTCACACCCTAATTTTGGACCGGCTTGACTTAGATCAGGTTCGGGATGATTTTGGACCATTTTGGGTTTGTCTTGGGCCCTTCCAAACTGATTCAGATCATTTCGGACCGTTCTGGGCCAACTCTGGCCCATTTTAGGACGACACACGCCGCGTATGTTTTAGCCCTCAACGCATATGTACAAACATACGCGATCGCGTATGTTTTTAGGGTTTAGCATATGTGGATATACACGATCCCGTATGTTTTAGGGTTTAGCATATGTTGACATACGCGATCGCGTATGTCTCCAGGGTAGCAAATTTAAAAGCTTAGGAACTCCATTCTGACGAGGGAGGAGGAGCACTTTGAGAGGCGGGATTAGGGTTTCCTGACGGCTGAAAAACACTCCTAAACCAAATTTTGATTAATCTAAGCAACTAGGATTAAAATCAATTCATAAAATCACTTAGATTAGGTGGTTTTCAATCCATAACGCTTGGAATTGGATTTTTCTCATCCCCTTACTTGGAGCTAAGGAGAATCTACAAGAGGTTATTAATCCATTACTCTTATATTGCTTTTATGTGTTCTTTCATCATATTCACGCCTAAACTATTGAAAATTGATTCGTTTTATTGCTTTGCGTATTGATTTTGTATGATTTTTTATGTTTTGCTTTTGCCTCGTATTTCATGCATTATCATGTGCGATCGCGTATGATAACCTCAATATCATATACGATCGCATATGATGTTCCCGATCGCATATGTTCTATTTGATGTATTTTATTTGCCGAATCATCTATGCTATGTTCTAAGCCCTTTACGCATGTTTTTCTTATTATTTGCTTCATTCGCATATGATTATGCTCATTCGCATATGTCCAATTCTGTTTTATTTTGATTGCCGAATGCGATACGTTACGTTTTAAGCATGCGTATATGATTTATTTTGCCTTTTGCCTCATTCGCATATCATCATGTGCGATCACGTATGATCTTCACAATATCATACGCGATCGCGTATGATCTTGAGTTTCCAATTTTGCTTCTCAATTTCTGCATTTTCCTTATGTTAATTTAGGCACATCTGCATGATTTGTGTGTGATTTCGTGATTAGTGCCATTTATTATTTGTATTTGTTCCCTTTTATGCATTTGTTTCCTATTTTGCAGAATTAGGTTAATTTGGAGGGAGTAGATGGATCGGGCCCGAGGCCCAATCAAAAAGGAAAACCCATTTGGACCATGAAGAGAGTGATTGGGCCTTGGGCCCAAAATTAGTGTTTTTATTGCTTTTATTTTGGTTGGGTTGTATTAAATACCCAAATTGCTTTATTTTTGTTTATTTGTTTCTTATTTATTTGTTTTCTTTTGGGTGGGTTGTATTTGCCCACATTTTATTTCTGCATTTAATTTTCTGCACTTTATGTTTTCTTTATGCTTTCTTTACGCTTTCCATAGTATGTGATATGTCCCTTCGTATGCCCTATGCCATGAAAGAGTATGCTAACAAACTTAAACCTAATCGCGTGTTTAGGAGCCTTCATTAAAATTAAACAAGTGAACATAATAAAACGGAACACTAGTAAATTTGAAATCCCGAACCCAAACTTTGAAGAAATTCAGGCTGCTTCCCAACACGGGGAGGCCAGGGTTTTATTTCCCAGTTTTTTTCTAGTCATTCAATTGAATCGACAAAACAAACTAGGTGGCGACTCCACTTAATAACCTCGACGCGATCTTTCTAGGTTAAAGAAACAATCAACTATGGAAGTACGCTATTGAGAGTAAGCTCCACGGCATCTCACACCGAATAGCATGCAGCGCTCTCGCGTCCGGGGCGTGCTACTCTTACACCCCATCATTGATTATCTTCATGATATTTCCTCTATCATTGATGAACTTATTATTATGTATGAACTAGTTGCCAACTCTCAGCTCATTACATAAATATTACAAGGATTGGATCTTGGATATAAAGCTCTTTTTGTAGCCAATCATTCTCATGATATAATTATTGTATACAAAGAACTTTATGATAAGCCTCTTGATTATGAAAAATTTCTTCAACATGAAGATTTTTATCACACTTGATCAATGAAAACATTCTCCTATAGAATGATTAATAAAAACCATATGATTAGGAATTCATTAATTGCTCTATGAAGGATTTGTAATTTTTTTGATGTAGTATATTTGGTTTGTAATTATGAATATTTATTTAAATTACCTGTAGCTTCATATTTTTACCTGTTCGTATAAAATATCTTCACATAATTTATGATACACTGTCAAACATCTGCTATATATATATATATATATAACTATCTTTTATATAATTTTAAATAAGTCACATAATAGGTAATTTCAGCATCTTTGGTGATATACAAGTATAAAATATTTTATTGCCCATAATTATATAATGATAGTTGCATAAATAAAAACATTTGCAAGGAATATGTTATACTGCCGAAAGTGTATTTCGAGGACTGTACAAAACTCGGAGTGTCCTGATCGTGCTAGTGCCTCACTGATCTTGATGCACTTTAAACTACTCTTACTTGCATTCATCAAACAATAAACACTGGGAATAAAACTCATAGATGTCTAATAATCATTGTACTGTGAATAAAATTCAATTATCTTTTTATAATAAATATACATAATTAATAAAATAATTTAACAAATAAATGTAGCAGTTTATCATAATAAATATGACAACCAAATAAAATTATATTAATAATAATGAATTATCATTCTAGTAATTCTCTATGACTAACTCTGTATACCATTCATTATTTTCATCAGTCAACCATATTATCACTCTGTACATCCATGGAATAATGGTGATATGCTTTATGTCTATAAGTGCAGGTATGAATTGCATTTCCTCTAATTTTGTAGCAATGATATGATATATGTGTGAGAGTAGCGCATCCCGGACGTGGGAGCGCTGCACGCTGTTCGGCGTGAAATGCCATGGTGCTTGCTCTCGGAAGTATAGATCCCTGAGTTACTACAGGAACTAGACAGATCGCGTCGAGAAAATGGAGTCGCCACTCGGCTTATTTAATCAACTCAATTGAGCAACTAAACAAACCAGGAAAATGTAAACCCGAGCCTTCCTGCTGAGGGAAAGCAGCCCAAATTTCTTCAAAGAACGGGTTCGACATTTCGATTTTATTCATATTCGGCATTATCATATTCACTTTATCCGGCTTTAATAAAAGCGCAAATCACACACAATTAGGTTGAAGTTCACTTAAGTCCGGTTTCATGGCATAAGGAAGCAAAAGACATGTAGCAGATTTGAAAGCAGTAAAAGCAGAAATAAAAGCAGAAAAATAAAAAGCAGGAAATAAAGGCAGCTCGGGTATTTAATACAACCCGACCAAATGAATGAAATAAAAGCAACAACAGAATAAGTCTTTAAGCGTTCCAGAATCATCTTGTCGGAATCCACCGAATTGGGCCTCGAATGAGTCCCGGGT
>CANYBF012074276.1:0-19418 GCA_948192965.1 Dalechampia spathulata
CTGAAATGTTCCATTCATCAGAACACACAGAGGAAGTTATAGGGGCTTATATGTATAATCGGGATCGATACCAGGGACTAAATCCTAGTCAAATCAATAAAGATCCAAAATTATACGAGGGTGAAAAGTCAGGGTCAACAACAACATCATCAAAATCAAAATTTTAAAATGTATCAAAAATTCATTTCATCATACTTCTTCCTATTTGGCTATATCAAAAAGAAAATAAGTCAAACTCAATTCATTAAAGTATGTGAAACATATGATATCAATTTAAAATTTAAATATATATCTTCATGCACATCAATTCATACATGAAGGTATGTTTTTAAAAAATTAATGCTCAAAATTACATTTCAAATAAATCAAGCAAAATAGAAACCAAGTTTGAAACATAATCAACACTAAAAAAATCAAAATTATCAATATCAAATATTTTCAATCAAATTAAACAAGCACAAAAACAATTAATACTCATGATGTTAATACACATGACAATCCAAAAAATACAACATAACACATAAAGCTCTAAAACTCCCTTTGATAAGTTAAATAGTCCCATTCCTTCATTCTTCATTCCACCAATATAAAGAGACTTCCTTTGATCTTATGTCTTGAATATCCATACCATATCACTCCTTATGGACTTCAAGCATACCTATAAAATAACTTCAATTCACTTTTGGTATCCAAATGTATTTTGGTCCATGAGGGTTAACTTTACATAAGTCATTTGTAATATATCTTAAGTGACTTAACCTTATAAAACAATTATAGTTTGAGTGGCTAAAATTGCCATAATAATGACAATGACCAAGGAAGGGTTTAGACTTCCAACTTCTTAGTCTATTAAAATGAACTTTTCTTTGTTCATTTTTCATGACATTTCCAATTTTAACATTTGAACACAAACTCACCTTTTTAGGCTTTGCATTAAAATGCTTTGCCCCATACTTGCAATTCTTATGAAATTGACTTCTAATTGAGGCCTTAAACCTATTAGCATTGGAGTTTTCAACTTCTTTAGAGTAGCTTTGAGAAATTTGGGGCCTTGTGATGAAGAGGGGGTATTTTAGTCATAACCAATACCTTCTTATCAAATTTAAGCTTTTTGCATTTAAGAATACTATCAATTTTAATGTCACCCATTTCAAATTTTAAAAGATTTTCTTATAAAAGCTTATTTTTCAAACACAAATCTTCATTTTCCTTTTTCAAGAACTTATTTAACATTGAAATATTTGAAACATTTTCAAATGAGTTCTTAAAATCCTTTTTAAAAGAGGTTAAAGAATCCACTTCCATTTTCAAGCAACTAGTCTCATTTGTCAAAGTTAAGATTTTAGATTTAAAAACTTTATTTTCCCTAGCCAATTGCTCACATTTAACAAGAAGTATCTCTAAGACACTCACCTTATCATCAAACTCATAATTAAGAGATTAGTTAGAAGAGCTTACCTCATTAAGAGCTTCTTTATCCTCCATTGCCATGAAGCAAAACCTAGCAATATGCTCTCCAATTAAGCTTTTATCATTCGACCCACTCTCATCATCCTAAGTAGCTTTGAGCGCTTTCTTCTTAGATGAATTTAATGTTCTCTTAAATCTAGGGCATTCACTCTTCACATGTCCTTTCTTGTTGCATTTATAGCAAATCACTTGCTTTTTCCATTATTGATCCCTTTTTTCTTTAAGTGATCTCTTAGAATTTCTCTTAAGCTTCTTTTTCAATACAAAATTTCTTACTCTTTTAATGAGAAAAGTAATTTCACCTTCAACATCTTCTCCACTTATAGATTCTTCTTTCTCACTTACTTCATTAATGGCTTTGAGAGCAATATTTCTTCTTTTTCTTCTTTTATCCTCTTCAATGCCTAGCTTCAAGGTGATCTCATGAGTAATGAGTTTTCCTAAAAGCACATTAATTGAAAGAGTAGATAAATCATTAGCCTCCTCAATGGAAGTAACCTTTGCTTCCCAATCCTTCTTTAGAAGAGTTCTAAGAATTGTATTGTTGATGTCTTCCTTAGCATAGATTTTGCCAAGCTTCATTAGACTATTGGAAATCACCATGAGCCTATTGTACATATCTGATATGCTCTGATGTTTCCTCATAGTGAACAACTCATATTCATGAGTTAAGAGTTGAAGTTTATTGATCTTTACTTTATTAGTACCCTCATGATGTGTCTCTAAAGCATCCTAAATTTCCTTATGGTCATACAATGAGAGACCCTCCTATGTTCTTCTTTACTAATGGCATAATATAACATGTTCGTAGCCTTTTTGTTCCTACCTTTTGCCTTCTTCTCTTCCCTATTCCAATAATTCTTGGACTTCAATATAGTAACACCATCAATTATAGTTATTGGAGTGGTATAATCTTTAATAATCAAATCCCACAAATGCATTCCATCACTATTCAAAAATATCTCCATTCGATGTTTTCAATATAGGTAATTTATACCATCAAAGAAAGGGGTTTTATGTAAGATTGACTCTTTAGATAATATATGGTCATTTGATCTTAACTTTAAGAATGTTAATTCTTAAAAGATAGAGCTTAAACTCTAATATCAATTGAAATCCCTAAGTAAATGGCAGCAACATAACTAAATAAGAATTAGAGAGAGTTAAAATTGGAATATAAGAAATTTATAGTGATTCGGCCAACAAATGCCTACATCTACTTTTGCAAATAAACAACTTAGGTTTCCATTAATCTCTTAATAAAGATTATAACCCTAGAATTATAATTCTAGTAACACCTAAGTATTTTTCCAAAGACTCACACAATCCCTTCCTATCTCTTAAAATATAACTCAAGAGAAAAATAAGGATTGAAAACTCAAAAATCCTTTTCAAGGGATTTATAACTCAAGAAATACATAAATCACACAAAAATAATCTTAATAAGGAAATTAATGATCAAGGATTGATTTCTTACCTTCAATAAGGTTAATCAATAAGGTTAATCCATATCAATATATGTTTTACCTAACTCAAATGACCATTAAGGATGTAATTAATGTAAAAAGAACCATTTTAGAATGTTTTAAAACAATGTTGAAAAAGCTATTTACAATAAGTGTATGACCATATATGCAGGTGGTATGGTTGTACCCAACCTGAAACTAGTTTGGGCAATAACATCTGTACAACCATATGGTCCAGTGGTATGTCCATACGAAACACACTGTCCAACCCAGAAAACATACATTTTTTGCTCTTCTTAAGCCATAACAAGTCCTAGACACCCCTAAAAATACCAGAACTCAAATTAACATTTAAAAACACTTTATTAACAACATAAACATAGTTTGTTAACATTAAAACTATGATCAAGGACACTAAGGTCCAACATGGATGCTGACATCATAAATATTTATATTCATGCTAAAGGTCCACAATGAGATATATTGGTCTAGAAATTAGTAATAATGAAGAAAATGCTTGATCTATTAACTATATTATAATTGAATTAAGAGTATTCATATTAAACTATCTTTTTCATCTTAACCTAATTTGCTCATATCTTTGCCATGTTTTATGTAATTTACTTTTTCCTTCAATTTTTTCTATCTTTGAAAGGTATATCATATTAGAATTTATAATTATGGGGCTATAATCTTAATTGAGAGTTTAATCCAACTTTGGAATTTATAGTTTATGGTTTGAGGTAAGACTATTCTTGTTTATAGCTTTAAAATTTTCTTTGCTTGAGGACAAACAAAAACTTTAAGTTTAGAGTAATTTGATAACCTTACTTTTAACTTACAAGTTTTTATCTTCAAACTTTAAGGCCTTTTTAACTTACAAATTTTCATCTTCAAGCAATTGCATTTTCATGTAGATATCATGTATTTTCTATTTTTTTTACTTAACACTTGTCATTTAGCTTATTTCATACATTTAGACCATTTTAATTATAGAATTTTGTATTTAAGAATGTGATTGCTTATTTCATGAATGTTGATCTCAATTATTATCATTTTTTCATATATTTTTATGATGTAAACTCCTTGGCTCATGTTTTTATAGGCTCAGAAAGCATGTTCATGCTTAGTTCTTTAGTTTTTTATGACACAAGTTAAGTTAAAGCTAAATTAAATCAAATTTATCGATTTTGTTCAATTTCTCAATTCATAACCCAATTTGCTCACCCTTAGTTGAATCAAACACAAGGCCTTTTCTTAAGATGAAAATTCTTCTATCTTTAATTTTTTTAATCAATATTGTTGTTCAAATCTTTATAAGGTAGTTTTATAAAAGAAAATTAAAATAATTGAACAATTAATTAGAAATAATTATAAAAATTTTTATTTATCTTGAACAATAATAACATGATAAAATTATTTTTTTAGTATTTCAACTTTTGAGTAGGTATATTTTAAATGTATTTTTATTTTGAAAAAAAAAGATCAAATTAGATTAAATAGATTTAAAATTGAATTGAAATAGATATTGGTTTGATTTAGTTTGCTTAATTTTAGATTTTTGATTTTTAGTTATAATTTTAGAGTTAGCATAATTTGTTATTTGATTTATTATCTTTAAATGTATTTAAGTTAATTTCATTGAATTGAAATGATTTTAAAGATCAATTTGAAGGATTTTCATGAATCTTAAGATACAACTAACTAAAACAATACATCATATATTGTTGGCTCTAGTTTTTATAAAATTGTGTGATTTACAAGCATTATCGTAGAATTTTAAGTTTTCTTGAATTAAAATATAGTTTGAATCTTTCAAATTTTAAACCTTTTCTTATTTTATATATTTAATACATATATTTTCAATATATATATATATATATATATATTAAAAATATATAGAGTTTTCTATTATTTATTTTTCTCCTTTTAAATGTTACCACTCTCTCTCTCTCTCTCTTTTGATCATATGTAAAAATTTGAAACTTGATAATCACCTAGGAATATGTTATGTTTAGTGAGCTTGAAATATGGTTTTTGGTGCTTGTCTTTTTTTTTAAGTAGTTCGCATTGATTGATTCAATTTGCAATAAAATAATAATATTAACCTATTAAATGTATTAATGTTGTAGTTATTTCGTCTAGCTCTAGCTTTAGACTAACATCTATACTTGCTACAATTCAACATCAAGTAACATTACTTCTTTTCCTTTAATTCTATAACTCCTATAACTTTTTTTTTTGTAGGTGGGTTATAGTTTTATCCACTATTAAGTGATACTTCTAGAATGTTAATATGGTTTGATAATGTAAATGACATGTCATGTAATATGATAAATGCACATGAGTTTTAATCAAACATATTCTTATACAACCATGTTTAGAGCATAAGAACATGTTAAACAAATTAAAAAGTTGCTTGAAAGAATAAATTCATATATGACAAATGAAAAAAAAATGTATGATGCAATTCATAAGGATATTTTAGAAAAAAATACACATTCTTTATAGAATGATTAATAATTCTAGTAAGATAAGAAAGTTTGTTAACTTTTCACGGGTGTATGTTTACCAAATTGGGTGTAATAAGACTTAGGTGAAGTGAAAGGAAACATGAATGGACTAATGGCATATTAAAATAAGAGAGATTATAATACTATATAAAGATGTAACTGTAAATTTGAATAATTTCAAAATTATACATGTCTTAGATTATACAATTAAAAATAACTTAAAAATTTTGATAAGTACTAACTATACTAATAAAGTACACTAACCTTTTTAGAGCTTATTCTACATGTTGGAAAGATTAAAATTATTAAAATTCTTATCATTTATTATTTATTTGATATGAATTTCTATTGTTTAGATAATAGAGTTGATGAATGAATCTGAATAAGGTTTTGTAATTTAATCAATAAAAATCTAAATAGATTTAATGAGTATTTGAATTTTATATTGGTTTTCAAAAATATATACTTTAATAATCACTTTTGATTTATGAGTTTAATTGGTTTGGTTAATAATTTAATAAATAAATTTAATTAGTTTGAAAGAGTAATTAAGCCATCTTTAATCTTGTATTCATAATCATAACTGAAATTTATTTGATTAATTTATTTAAATCTAGGAATCCATTAATGGATGCATTTTTAATCCCTACTTTTTTTATTATTGATTTAAATTTATTTCATTTTTAATTTAATTATCTAAACATTTAGTAGTAAATGAATATTTAGTGTTTAGTTTGATAATAATTTGTTAAGTTTTTAAGAAACAATTGTTGGCATATAATTAGGTGTATCTTAGCATGCATAATAAATGAACAAGTTTTAAATTTATAATTCTTAATTTGTAATTATGCCACCTTAAGAATACGGGTCGCAACTATAGTATAAAGATATCATTCTCTAGGACCGATGGAAGTCAAATACTAGACATTAATTTCATTAATTATTCATGTAATGCAACAATAAAATCATAATATATGGTTTATCTAATTAGCTAAGTATTAATCTAATAACTTAATGTACATATTTTACACTAATTATTAGGGATGGATGAACATGATTCAATCGGAGGGGGCATATAAGGTTAGTGCCCTGATTGCTGCTCCTGCTGGTTCTGAGAATTCTGGTCTCTCCAGGAAAAATTTGGATGTTTCTCCATCCCAAATTGTAAAAATTAGAGTACGAATTTCCCTACTAATTTTAATTATTGTCTCTGATCTTATTGATTGATTGATAAAATTAATCTGTTCACTCATTTTCTACCCTTGATTCATGAAGGAATAGTCACCCGAATGGAATATCTTGCAAGCTTCATAGTTGATTAGACCCGGCATCTGATTCTTGCTGATACTGTTCATAGCCAGCTTGTCTAACTGGCTCACTAAGGTGTCAAACTTAGTGTTCAATATTGTGATTGCCTCTATATTATGAACCATTGCACTTTTTCTAGAGCCAACTACCTCATTGTTCCATTGATAGGAGTTGGCTAACATCTCCTCAATCAGTCTCTTCAAGTTTGCTAATGTATGTCCCATGAAAGACCCCCTACTACTACATCTACAATGCCCTTCATATTGGGATGAAGACTATTGTAAAAGATCTACACCAGCATCCATTCTGGTACTCTATGATGTGCGCACTGGCGCTATAGGTCTTTGAATGTTTTGTTAGCTTTGTATAACGATTCACTCTCATGCTGAGAGAAAATAATTATTTCATTATATAGCTTGGTCATCTTCGCTGGTAGAAAGTACTTCATTAAAAACACTTGAGCCAACTGAGTCTAATTTATGAAGGTATTTGGTGGCTTAGAGTGCAACCAAGACTTGGCCTTATCCTTCAATGAGAAAGGAATCAACCTCAACCTGATAACCTCCTTTGACACTTCATTAATCTTGAAAATGTTGCAAACCTCCAAAAAGGTAGCTAGATGTTCATTTGGGTCTTTAGATGAAAATCCATGGAATGGTGAAATTTGTACCATCTGAATAATGTTGGGCTTCAGCTCGAAGTTATTACTATTAACAGAAGGTTTAACAATACTCGGTTAAACTCCCTCAAGATTAAGCAGAACGTAGTCCATGAGAGGCTTGTTAGCTTCCATCTTATAATCATATTCTTCTTCTCTGATAGCTCTGAGTCTGGCATGAAGAGTTCTCTTTATCTCTGGATCAATCTCTATGATTTTATCATTCAACAATTTCCTCATACAATTAAGCACAGTACCTAAAGATAGAAAGAAAATTTGCAATCAGTATCACAAAATTCAAACAAAATCTAAACTTTAAATTAATCAATTACTCTCAAAGTTACTAATATTAACTAACAAACATCAGTACCTAGCAACGGTGCCAAAAACTTCTTGGCGTATAATTAGGTGTATCTTAGCATGTATAATGAATCAACAAGTTTTAAATTTATAATCCTTAATTTGTAATTACATCACCGCAAGAATATAAATTGCAACTATAGTATAAGGGTATTATTCTCTGGGATCGATGAAAGTCAAATACTAGATATTAATTTCATTAATTATTCAAGTAATATAGTAATAAAATCATAATATATCGTTTAGCTAATTAGCTAAGTATTAATTTAATAGCTTAATGTACATATTTTACACTAATTAGTAAGGGTGGATGAACATGAATTAAGTGAAGATTATTTATTAGTAAATTCAATCATAAGCTTCAAAGCAGTGTTTAGTTGTAAAATTCTTTCTTTCAAAAGAGATGTTTACCTACTGAAAACAAATTAACAACCTACTTTCATGACTGTTTAATTAAATTCAGCGATTAACCCGATTTCCACACTTTATGCTTCCCAATCACTTAACTCCTACGTCTAAGTAGTTATAATTAGGTATTTTCAAGTTTGTTCAGTAATATTAATTCTTCTTTCAAAGCGATTAATAGAACTAATTGATATTAGCATGTTAAAAGGGGCCCCATTCCAACAATTGAATAAAATGGCATGAATCACAACTTAAAAACATGAAGAACATTGAATTACTAAATAACAACAACCTACTTTCATCTATTAAATTAAATTTAGCGATTAACCCGATTTCCACACTTTATGCTTCCCAATCACTTAACTCCTACGTCTAAACAGTTATAATAAGGTGTTTTTAAGTTTGTTCAGTAATATTAATCCTTCTTTCAAAGCGATCAATAGAACTAATTGATATTCGCATGTTAAAAGGGGCCCCATTCCAACAATTGAATAAAATGGCATGAATCACAACTTAAAAACATAAAGAATATTGAATTACTAAATAAACTAGAATAAATGTTCACATAGCATCCAACCCTAAACATTTCTACTAAGGCATAACTAATAGTTCAAAAAAGTAAATAAACATAACATAAAAAGGAAATACAACCATAACAAAAATATTAAAAAAAATAATAGAAGATGGAAAGCAAATAGGAACTTAAACTACTCTATTGTTACTCTCTGCTTAAGCTCTTCCTTCTCGCCCAGTTCGGTTGTTCTTCTTAATTCCTTGATGAAGATCTATCATAGAATAAGATTCAGAAGAAAGTTAGAAGATTCCAATTGCAAGAAACCCTTGTTCCCCTTTTCTTTTCCAAACCCTAATTTATATTCTCTATGAATGAATGATTGATGGAACCCCTAATCCCACATTCTAATTCTCTCCAAAAACCTTTCTAAAAACTGTTTACCCCTAGATTAATCCTCACCCTCCAATCCCATGATCCTATGGCTAGTGTAAGAGTGCAATAAAGTGTCCTAAACGAGTCATATAAGTCATATGAACAATACACTACTCATGTGAAGCTTGAATTAATTGAAAAGGAGAAAACATGAAGGAGTTGAGTGCCACATGAGTCATGTGGCTTCTCACATGAGTCATGTGAGACTCGTCCAAGGGAGGGAATGCATGGAATTAAGTTAATTCAAAGGTTGGTTGATGCATGACTCATGTGACCTCTTCCATGAGTTGTGTGAGGCTTGTTTTTCACATGAAGATGGGTTTTTCAAATGTAGAACATGACTAACTCAATTAGTGTCCCATACCACACGATAAGGACTTAAAACTAAAGTTCTAGTGCATGGAAACGAGTCTAATAACCTATATAAAGCATGTAAACTAAAAAAAATATGACAACTCATAAACTAATATAGAATGACTATGTGATTTCTATGTCAAAACTAGAATGACATGTAAATTATGCAAAAATGTGAAGAAAATGTATGAAATTAAGCTAATCATATTAAATATGAGTAAAATGAATGAAATGCAAAAACCACTGCATGATATGCTAATATATGCAAACAAAATGCATGAAAAAAAGGCTAAAATAGTCACTTAAGCATAAAGAAAAGAGATGATAATGCATATTATCAACAACATTATGATTTATTAATCCATCTTATACTTGATACATAAATTTTATAGATCAAATATTATTAAAAATTAATTGAAATCAAGGGAATCACAATTGACATTTAAATTAGACTTAATTGAATGAAAAATACTATGTTGGGTTAATTTATAATTTTAGAAAATTGAATTAAAAATGAAAGTACTAAAATCAAAAGTTTAGGAATTAAATGGAATTTGTTTATTATCATGTGACATCCGTATGATTAAATTGAAATATTTTTTACTTAAAAATAAATAGAATTTACTAGAAATTACGAGAGAAAAAGAAAGAGGGAGAAGGAAGTGATGGCCAAATTAAAGGAGAAAAAAGAATGGAGAAATTCCATTCCATTTTCTACTAAATTTTGTATAAAATTTCAAGAAAAATTGATGAAAAAGTGATTGGATAAGGTAATGTTATCTTATTATTACTTTTGCTCTTTTGTTTATAAAAGTAAAGTTTAGGATTTATTGAAAGATTTATAAAATAATAAAGGAAAATTAAGTTTAATGGGGTGATGAATTTAAAGATGAAATAAAGTTATAAGATCATTTTTGTTTGCATGTATTGAAGTGTAATGTAATCAATCATATAATGTAATTAAAGATGTAATATAATATATTTATCATTTTATTACAATATTTGAATGATAATTATAAATGAAATATAACATAATCAATATATTATTTTAAATTATGTAAAATCAATTAAATTTTAAATTTTTTTTATTAAAAATTGATGTTAAATTTTGAATTTTAATTTCAATATTTCAAATTTTAATCTTGATGTTTAGGACATTGATTATGATATTCAAATAATTATCTTAAATTTTGATATTATGATATTCAAATAATTATCTTAAATTTTGATATTTCAATATTTATTTTATATTTTGATGTCTAATTATGAAATTCATGTTTCAATTGATATAATTTTATTTTAATGTTATATAATTTTATTTTGATGATTTGTTTAATAACCAATTAAATATTTGTTAATAAAATAAAAAAAGGAAATGATGAATATATAAATATTAATGTGTAATTTGATTATATAGATATTCATTCATGAATAAATTATATTAAAAATTTTTAATTATCTAAATAATATAATCAAAAATATAATATAATTATCATTACATCTCTTGAATAAAGAGTCCTGAATTATGGAAACAATGAATTAAATAAAAATAATTATTTGAACAAAGTTAATGGTTTTGGCCAATGAGGAATTTTATGTAGAAAAAAGGATTTTGATTTAATTTTAAACCAAGATTTGCACAGCCTATAGATAAGAATTGAGGCCGCAAACAAAGCCGAGTAGACTGCAGCATAGACAACAATAGCCTCAATTATTGTCTTATATTTTCTTAGACATGGATGCCACATATCCATTTAGATAAAATTAAATGTCATCATTTTCTTTTTTTATAGAATAAGTCCTCTCTCTTGATTTCCTCAAGAGAGAGGACTTATTCTATATAAAAAAAAAAAGAATAAGTCCTCTCCCTATCCATGGAAATGACGCCATTATTATAAACGAAAAAAGGGCGAGATCCCTTGGGCAGTTGATTTGGAATCAAAATCAATCTCCTTTTTAACACTAAATGCCATGCCAAACCCAACACTCCACCCCACGTCGATATCGTTGAATCTATTTGTTTTAATGGAGTTATATTGTGCAGTGTCTCCCTTATAATAATTATACAAATAAGTACAACAAAAAGCCTCAGTTTTAGATACACACGGTCAAAGCACAATCTTAGGTTGAGCATAATAATTACAACTACTAGATATCAACTTCTGATTAATCTGCAGATTTATTGTTCAGAAATGCCAACAGGTACCACATGACATCTAAGAATCAAATCAATTCAAATACGAATGCTTACCAAAGTTCTGTCTTCTTTATGGACATGGTTTTACCCACTGAAGCATTTGTGGACATTTCAGTTTTTACAAACTACGCAACTATTAGTCCAGATCAGCTCCCTTTGTTACACCAAAGATAATTGCAATGGTAGCAAGAACAGCCTGCAGAAAGAGCCAAGTTAATACGGTTTTACATCAGAATAAAATATTCACACCATAGAACCCAACTTCTAGCACCACCTTAAACAAAAAGAATCATGCCAAAAATTTACCAGACACAAGAATACAGCTTAAATTTGCATCTTGATCCTTGCATAAAAGAGGAAAGGCGAACAGAAATCATACTAAATTAATCTAAAGAGTATATCACAAGATACTGGCAAGAAATTCTCCTGTCACTGAGCTTGCCGCAAATTTTGAATCAATGCATGCATATTTAGTCCTTGATCATTCATACATAGGAAATAACGAAGCTAACATTTCAGAAAGAAGATAGAAAATTTTCCCACAAATTGGAAGTGGTGAATGAAAAGATATTTTAAAGGGTCGTTTTTAAAGAAGTTGTCAACTGGAACCACCTTTTGTCTCTTTCAGGTAAACATGATGGTACCAAATTCCAAGCATATTAAGCTTTGGAAATTTATGTGACTCATATTTCTAGACAAAAAGAATGTTCTCCACAGAAATCTGAAAGGCAAATTTAAATACTGCAAAAGTCTCGATAAGAAAGGACCTTGTTGCAATGTGACAACAGATCCCACCATCTCCAACATTGCAATGCTCAACATATTGCAATATACCACAACAGGAAAAACCTTGCACAGAAGATCCCACCCAACATTCTACTTGATGTCCGAGACAATGTTGAAACACTGGATATACTCATGTAAGCAATTTTTTTTGTAGCTACAGGAACTCCATAAGCTTCAAGACAATCAAGCCACAACCACAGGTGATCAAATAAGTGGAACTGGAACTTTCACCTTTCACAAAACCAGTTGATTTGTGATTAACCTCTAGTCTACTACTCTACTATATCACTTAACATTATTGTTAGATGACATCTGTTATGAAGTGTCAAGTTGTTTGTTTAGTTCAATTCCTATTTGGTTGGATTCTCATTTATCTATTTTACTAACATTTTTATAGGAATATGCAACCCTAATAAATTAGCATAGACATAGGTTTATATGCATATAAACATGTATCCTTGAGAAAAAAAGAGGATCAATATTTTATATCAGGCTTCAAATGTTTCATTCATTTTTGTTTGAGATTAACCCTCCAACATTACTGCTCAAGTTTGATTGGTCTTAGACTGGTTATCACTTCTCAAATAAGGACATCCCGTAATGCCGTGCAGCTTGTTCCATGGCATGTATTGAGTGCCAGGCTAATAACTGTGGACCAAAATAGCTAAACAAGGAATTCCAAAATTCCATCATTTCAAGAGAAAAAAACAGTTCCCAAGTAGAAGTATAAAATTCTCATTTATTAAGAGAAAACCAAGTGATATGAAGTGACACAACCAAAATAAAGATGTGAGCATTGCAATGGGGAATTTTCAGAGAAACATCTTTAGAATAACTTGGCTAAAGTAAGTTACAAGGAATGATGGTTTATAACCATGGTAAGAAAAAAGGAGAAAAAAGGAAAATCTTTTGCTTGGTTGTTAGCATATGATGCAAGAAGCTTCTAGAAAAGGAGAGGAATTGAAAATAAAAAGGGCGTAAGAGCCAGAAAAGGAAAAGCAAGAGGAAACAGAAATCTGTTCTTAAGATGGTTGTTAACTATAATGTTCTGGATTGATCTAATAGGATACTAGAATAAATGAAGAAATTGAAAAGCAAGAAAAGCTTCTGGATGGCCTGAAAAGAAATGGAGGGAGGGCTGTAATTGATCCAGGTCAAGAGTTAACTACTTATCATAAAGAACATTAGAATCCTTTTACAATACAGTTCAATAAGTTAAAGAATTTGGGAATTTTGATATAGAACTGATATCACATTAACAATTGGCTCAAACACAATCTGCATTTTACAGCTTCCCTCAAAGGTATGTTGATGCACATCAAGATATTTCATCCATAATTCAATTGTTCAGCACAATAATTTAGAATTCTTTTAAAAGTACTTTTTTGTTTTAAATAATAGATAGACCAAATTGTAACTTGCAGCATCTCATGAGTTGTAGGAAAATGAAAGAAAACTGTAACTCACAGCAATTGTGCAGCCCACGTATCCTGGTTTCTCCCGTGGATCTATCCTTGCACAAAGTAGAATAAAGAGCCCAACATACCAGGGAATAGCACCAAGAAAGAAACCAATTATGAACCTTCAACAGAAAGAAAGAAAAAAAAAACACCTTATAGTTAGCTAAAGAAAAAAGGAAATAATATCCAGGTGCAAATAAAAATTAAACAAAATACAGAAAGGCATATTCTTTTATGAAAAAAGAAAAATAATTGCAAAAACAACTTCAACAGATCCTTGTTATAAGCATTCCATATGCAATGATACTGAAGACAATAATATGGTTCTAGCAGGTAAATATTGGGAATAAGCATAAACAAAACAAATTAAATAATACCATAAAATGCTTTCGGTTGCAAAGTACTGGAAAGTAAGCATAGTCCTACAAGATATGTAAGCTTGCCATTCCCGACCGCATTGACTTAAAAATGTTCTCTTACAAAGAAGTATTTCAGTTGAAAGAACATGAATTTTAGTAGCACAATAATTATAAAATTCAGATGAAACAAAAAAGAGACAGAAAATACGGGACCATCAAAGAGAAGAGATATAAGAGAAAGGTATTTGTTTTCCTCAAGAATTTTATTGGCCACCACTAGAATATGCTCCCTCTTGTCCACTTTGATTATTTCATTAATATTAAAAAAGTAATTTTAGTATAGTAAATTACTAAAATACCCTTCAAAAATATCTAATGAGTAAGCTGTTAAGTTTCTCTAAAGTTAAATAAACATTAATTGAAGAATGATAACATTGGAATAGCCTGGACAATTTCATCTAGTTGCTCCAAATACACAATTATTTATGAACAAAATATTTTTCTGAAGTGGACAATTAAAAGGGAATGGGGGGAGTAAAAATTAATTGGATCACATACAACAAACAGTATCGAGCTATATGTTTATAAACAGAACCTAGAAACTCGAAGATTTAAGATTATCTCAAGGAAAATATATGAAGCATTGGCGTTGGTTGGTAATTACAATCTCTAACAAGAGCATAGAAATATGAAATCTTTACAGATAAAAAGTGGTATTCATGAAATCAACACTAGTTCCAGTAAATGATTACTTACAAGAACCAGCCAATGCCAATACCACAGCAAGGAAGGCGACGCTGTCGTACTGGTCTTCCTTCAGCAACAGCATAACCTTAAACAACACAAGCCACAAGTCAACAAAGTTCAAAACAACAAAGGATCATCTTATATTTCTCAATTATCGCTACCATGACTAATAAGTAACTCTCCAGTACTTCAGTTCATACTAATGATCATGCTTAATTAACGTTAGTTTCAGTTGACTAATTTTCATTTAGCTAGTTACTTGATCAAGGGAATTGAGTGAAAATATAAAATACAATCCAGTAAAGCTAGGAGATAATACTATCTAACCCTTACAGGTAATAATTCTGCACGCAATTAAGAATCATGAGCAATTTAATTTAGTTTATGAAGGTTTAATTTAATAGTTTATGTGATTTGTAAGTGTTGACTCAGAAGAAAATTCAAAAACCTTAGCTTTATAATTTTAGTTCCCTCCCAAACAACACAAGGTAATGAAAAATTTAAGAAACACCTTATAAACCTCCATCCAAACAAGGGGTTACATAGAAATATGTAAAATCCTCTTTTCGATTGATCTCGTAATATTAAGAAAAAGAATTGGATAATAAAGTGTAAGAGCAAGACCTGGGACTGTTTGGTAACCATGAGGATAAGCGGGGGGTTCACCGGCGGCTCCAGGAGGAGGAACAGGTTGAGGGAAGCCAATAACAGGCTGCTGTTGTTGTTGTGGCGGTGGTGTATGACGATTAGGAGGAAGAGGCGGAGGGTAATTAGCTACGCCTTGAAAAGTACCGTACTGAGGTGGTTGATGAGGGTGGTGCTGATGATCAACCACCACAGCTGTGCTCTGTCCTTTCTCTTCATCACTCATTTTCTTTATCTAATAACGATTATAAAAATATATATTGAAAAGAATACTGAACGTGAGAGATCAGAATCAGATCTAAGCACAGAAAATTGTGGTTTGATGAGTTTTGAGAGATGGAAGGAGAGACAGTCTGGTTTTTTTATTTATTTATTTTTTGTTTTCATCCAAATTCGTCATCATTAAGTCGACTCATTTATTAAGATGGCTAAGTTTTGACGATAATTAGTGAAATTCGTATTTTTCAAAAAATAATTATTGAATTATTATTTATCAATAATATATTTAACATAATGATTAAAAATCTACAATCATATTGTTTGTCTTATTTTTATAATTTAAGGTTAAATTAATTAAGTTAATTATATATAAATTAATTGACATTAATTTATTTATCATTTTAATTTAATTAATTGATTGATATTTTAAAATTATATGATTTTAAAATGGTTTTAAAATAATATTTGATATTTAACTGTAATGCGCAAAATCTATGAAATAAAAATGAATTAAATTAGAAATTAAATAATAAATAATTTTATTAATTTGAAGCGGGTTACAATCTCTAATATAAAATTCTATAACAAATAATTTATCGAATCTTGATTCAAGGGCTTTTATAGTTTGATCTTGAATTAAACTTGATTTTTTGACAAAGAATACGATCAAGCCCTTTAAATGCTTGATTTTGAGTCAAATTTCATCTTAGATAAAGAACATCTTGATGAACTTGATGCTTCTGGCTTCTGGCTTCTAAATATGTGTTTTTAGAATGAAGGGATGCCTCCTATTTATAATGATTTGAATGAGAAGGAATTTACAGATTTAACATTTATCCTCACTTCAAAATAATTATCATTTTATTTATTTATTATTTTAATAATATTTATCTTACTATTAAAATAATTTAATTTTAAATAATAAACTAGATAATTTTGATTGGTTTAAAATCTATTTAATTTATTAAATTAAGATAATTATTTAATTTAATTATTTTATAGATCAAAAATATTTGTTTAATTGATCCAAAAAATATATTTCATTTATTAAATTAAAATAATTATTTAATCTAATTAATTTTATAGATAAAAAATATTTATTTAACTGATCCAGAAATTAATTTGAATTTTTTTAATATCTACAAATGCCCTCTCAAGATTTATTTATTAATTTATTTAATTTTGAACATTTATAAATAATATGGAGTCAAATATATGTTTTTGTAATATATGGCCAAAAAAAATTTTGATTTTCTTTTCATAAAGAAAAAAATTGCGACACCAAATGTTCTGTTAGGCCCTAGGTTTTGATTGTTGAGTCACGTGTGAGTCAATTTAAGTTATTTGCAATTTTCTAAGTGTTTTTTAATGTGGTACGAGCATACCACATTTGGTACGGGCGTACCAATTATTGTTTGTGTGTGGTACGACCATACGGCTGGCCGTACTTAGTAGGTATTGTTCCATTGATTTTGGTATGGGCGTACCATTGGTTGGTACGGCCGTACGCGAGCTCGCAGGAATTTGGTTTGTTAGGAAACCTGCTTTGGTACAGGCGTACCATTGGTTAGTACAGCCGAACGTGAGCTCGCAGGAAAATTGTTTGTCAGGAAACTTGGGTTGGTACAAGCGTACCAATTGGTGGTACGGCCGTACCACAGTTCCCTCCCAATTTCTAACGGATAGTTTTGAATCCGTACGGGCATACAAATATAGTACGGTCGTACGCGACTTAGAAATTAGGTTTTAAAGTCTGAGAAACGACTAGTTTTAACTATATAACTTTTCATACTTCATTACTAATGAAAATACACTTGCAGAGCATTCATTTTTGAGCTATATTCATCTGTCACAAGTAAGTTCAAGCTTGTTTCTTCAATTGCATTATTGTTTGTAATCCTACAACCTAGAGATTAGGTTTATCTTTGTGGGATTGGTGTGTGATTAATCCATTGGGGATTAAATTGTATTTTGAGTTGATTGTGAGATTCATATTGTAAAGGTTAGAGTGTAAGCCTTGAAAACACTGGGGTATTAGATTCATTTGGGAATCCTTTTGTAAATTGATTGTGATTCTAGTGGAACCCTAAGTTGAGACTTAACAGAAAGTGGACATAGGCAAGAGTTGGCCGAACCACTATAAATCGCACGTGTTGCCAGCAGTTCTAGGAATTTCATTTGGTATCAGAGAATTTGGTGCTCATTGTTAGAAGAAGTAAAATTCTTGAGCAAAAGATCCTATGGCAACCAAGAGTCAATCTTATACAAGACCCCCCTACTTCGATGGGACTGATTATCCATATTGGAAGCATCGAATGGAAGTGTTTTTGGACAGCAATGGATATGAATTGTTTGATATGTTGAGGAAAGAATACTCTCCACCCACAATCACCATTGAAGGAGCTGTTTCTCTTAAGGATAGAGATGATTGGACACTAGAAGAAAAGAATGCAAATTGCAACAACAAGAAGGTAATGAACATGCTCTACTGTGCGATAAGTCGTGAAGAATTTGGTCGGGTGTCTCATTGTGTCACAACTAGGCAAATGTGGATTGCCTTAGAAACGCACCATAAAGGAACCAACCAAGTTCGCAACAAGAAGATTCAATTGCTTACATATGAATATGAATTATTCAAGATGAAAGCAAGCGAGTTAGTTTCTGAGATGTACAACCGACTTATGGTGATCATAAATGGTTTAATGAAGCTCGACAAGATGTACCAAAGAGAAGACATCAACAACAAAATCTTGCGAGTTTTACCGAAGAGAGATTGGGAGGCTCGGGTAACATCAATAGAAGAAGCAAATGACTTGGCTATTTTGTCTACGGATGTGCTTTTTGAAAAACTCCTCACACATGAGATAACTCTTAAGAAAGGAGTTGAGGAAGATAAAAGACGAGGGATTGCACTCAAAGCTACTAAAGAGGAAGATTCCTCTTCAACTGGCGAAGGAGACCTTGAAGATAAAGTGGCTCTTCTTTCCAAGCGTGTAAAGAACTTCATTAAGAAGAAGAAGAATGAAAGGGATGGTAAGAATGTGACACCCGGGGCTGACGAGGGCGGGGAGTGATCGTCGATACCAGAAAGAGCACAGACAAGGAGCGGCTCCTGGCAGGCTTTTAGGCGGAGGGGCACATGAATGAACTGATCCCACACCCGAAAAAGAGGGATCCTGAGACTGTGTAAGGATGGGGTTGCATAGTTGAGTGATTTCGAGATTGTGCAGGTATGGGACTGTGTAATCGAGAATAGCTTAAGTGATTAGATAGGTACTATCCATACCAATAAGGTGCACCTATCTTTTCAGTGCTCATTCCGTAAGAACTCCATAGTTAAACGTGCTTGACATGGAGCATGTCACATCCTGCATTGTGTGAACTTCTGTGCATTTATAAATTAATGTTATGATGAAATTCTTAGGTTCATAATGTGATTATGGTATGGAATAGTGAGTATGATAATTAGAAATGCAATTTAAGCTTGAAAAAGGGGTATTTCATTTTCTGACGCAAACCCCTAAC
>CANYBF012074458.1:0-40446 GCA_948192965.1 Dalechampia spathulata
AAAAAAAAAAAAAAAACCCAATTTCCTTAAGTATCTGTGTTATTTTAAGCCTGGAACCTCATTCCTTTCTCCTTGTTGTCCTCCTCTTCCTTTCCCTGACAGCATTTTAGCCTCCCATATATTGCAGAAGCTGCCATTATCAATAGCAAGCTATGCTGTTCCCTGTTGCTGTCAAATTCATGATCCTAGCAACCCTTTTGTGGGTTGGTATTGTTAACAGAGTTGAGTGCTTTAATTTCAGCTTCCCAAAATTCCAGAGTAACGCCAGTCTGATTCTGAGCGACGCTTCAGTAATATTTCTTTCTGCCATACAAGTTACACCAGATAATTCTAGAGCAACAAACATGGAAAATACATCAGGAAGGGTCGTGTATGATAAAAAATTCAAACTCTGGAGCAAAAACGGCACGATCAATGCTTCTTTTAACACCACCTTTCAGCTTAACATCCTAAATCAAACAAACCCAGGTGGTGAAGGCTTGGCCTTCATTCTAGCAGCTGATTCATCTGTTCCTCCTAACAGCGAAGGAGAGTGGCTCGGTATTGTAGATCCGCAGCTGAACGGTTCTGATCGGGCCGGGATAGTCGCTATAGAGTTCGACACGAGGAAAAGCTACGACGACGATCTTGATGATAACCATGTCGGCTTGGATGTCAATAGTGTCTATTCTCGCAAACAAGTCTCATTGACCAGCCGTGGAATTAAACTCTCTTCTGGTGCTACGAACACGGTGCTAGTTCAGTATAATGGCAAGAATTTGACAGTTTTCGTGAATGACACGGAGAATCCAGTGATTTCTGAGGAACTTGACCTCTCAAACTATCTCCCTCAACAGGTTTATGTTGGATTTTCGGGCTCGACAAGCACAGAAACTCAGCTAAACTGTGTACTTTCCTGGGAATTTAATGGAACTGATATAGAAGGTGACATAGAAGGTGATAAGCTGTTATGGGTTAAGATTGTTGTTCCTATAGTTGTTGGTATCTTGTTGGCTGGTTTCGGCTTAATGCACTGGAGGAGGAAAATCGACCAGGAGAGTCTGGATGATGCATATCCGAGCATCGAAGAAGCCATAAGAGGTTCCTCAACTGCTCCAAAGAGATTCAAGTTGAAAGAACTTAAGAAAGTGACAAGCAATTTCAGCCCCAAGAACAAGCTTGGAAAAGGCGGCTTCGGAACTGTGTATAAAGGAGTCGTTGGAAATAAGGAGGTAGCTGTAAAGAAAGTTTCCAAGAAATCAACTCAAGGAAAGACAGAATTCATAGCAGAAGTCACTACAATCGGCAACCTCCGTCACAGAAATCTTGTCAAGCTAATCGGATGGTGCTACGAAAAACACGAGTTTCTGCTTGTGTACGAGTACTTGCCTAATGGAAGCTTAGACAAGTTCATTTTCTATGACAACAAATCTGATTATCAGGAATCAGCTCTCATCTGGAAAACAAGGCTGACTGTTATATCCGGGGCGGCGCAGGCATTGGACTACTTGCATAACGGTTGTGATGGGACGGTGCTTCACCGGGACATTAAGGCAAGCAACATTATGCTGGATTCTGAATTCAATCCGAAACTGGGGGATTTCGGACTCGCTCGTACAATTAAACTAAGTGATCAGACACATCATTCCACGAAAGAACTTGCTGGGACGCCTGGGTACATGGCTCCAGAAAGTATTCTGACGGGAAGGTTTACTGTGGAGACGGATGTTTACGCCTTCGGTGTACTTATCCTGGAAGTTGCTTGTGGAAGGAAGCCTGGAAGTCAAAACTATCAGAACGATTATAACAGCAACATAGTGAGTTGGGTATGGGAGCTTTACAAGAAGGGAGGAATTCTTGATGCAGCAGATAAAAGATTGAACGGAGATTTTGAAGCAGGAGAAATGGAATGCGTGCTTGTTCTTGGATTAGCATGTTGCCATCCGAACCCAAACAAGAGGCCATCAATGAAAATTGTATTACAGGTTCTGAAAGGAGAAGCAACACCACCTGAGGTGCCCAATGAAAAGCCTGCTTTCATGTGGCCACCACTGCCTCCATCCTTCAAGGAATTGGATATTTCACTTGGTCAATTCGCTCCATTTTCAGAAATTAACGGAAGATAGAGAAACAAGCAAGCCATGCATACGTAGCAAGAACCAAATGCGTTAAGTTAAAAAATTCATGGACACGCTGTAAGGATATATGGAAATAACGTCCTTGTGTTGGTATCGAGAAACTATAGGATTCTAGCCACAGGCTATATAGCATTAACATATTCTTTTCTTTTTTGTTTTGTTGGATCTTGTGGCGAGCCTGGCTATGTCAGAAAGGTGATATTGTGGGAGTGTTGTGTTCTGGCGATGGCTTCCAAGCTAGCTTGTAAATACCATGGCCATGTTTGGCTTTCATTTTTCTTCCCTGAGAAAGTTGTAGTCATTGTTTCTTTAGACATAAACGATTAAAAAGCTTGCCGTTTGAATGTTCAAATATCTCCAGCCTGTTTTATGATTGTTGCTTATTTACTACTTTCATGTTGTCACATAAAGCAAAACACTTAGATTTGACTATTTAAAAGTTCATGCATCCGGGTGTGACCAACTCCTATGGTGTGTACAAGCTTCAGAAATGAGTTTTCAGTTATATATATGGTTGATTAGTAATTATTGATAATTCCAGTTTTATATAAGCTGATTTACCTGTGTCAAATTTATAAATTAATTAAAAATTAATAAATATATAAATTTCCATATACGAGATTAATTTTTTAAAAAATTGTATTTTTTATTCATAAAGGAATATAATTTTTAATTTTTAATTTTTAAATTTTTAAAATTTTACATTTAATTCAACTTTTCAATATTTCTAATAGATATTTATTTTTTTTAAAAATAAAATTTATAAAAATATAAATATTAATATCAAATTCGATGTTATATTTATTTTATTCAATACATTTTTTTGATTTAATATTTTATTATACTTAATTTTCGAGGTAACAAAATTTTTTAGAATTTATAATTAAGAGCCTAATTATTTAAAATAAAAAATTATAGACTAAATAAATGCATGAGGTAATTATGATATTGTTATCATTTTATAAGGTTTGATTATTATTAATAATATTATAATTTGCTTTTGGGTTTTTCAAATCTGCAGCCTGCAGAAGTCAACATTATCAGACAATGACAGGGATCAAGAAAATTAATGGAGTGGGTTATCTTTTGATATTATTAATGTTGATAATTATCCAACATTTTATATATTTTTATTATCAGACAATGACATTAAAGTCTCTTGGTTTGGTTTTACTTTATGTCCTTTTGAACACCAGTTTGGTTTGATTTGCTTCACATCATTTTATTCATGTCAAATCAGATGTAATAACGAGTTCAAAAACTATTTTTAAATTTATAATTATATAAATATATTTAATTTAATTATTAATATAAAATTATCAATATTCATAAAATATTATATTTTTATTAATAAATTTTTTTAATTATTAGCCTAGTTTAAATTCACTGAATTAAACATGAACAACAAGATGAACTCGACTCAATTCAACTTAATTGCACCCTTAAATCAAAGTTTATTAAATCTCAAATTACTTTATTTCATCTTATATTATTTTAACTGATTTATTAATGAATGACATGCTAATGATGACATACATACATACGTATTAATGTATGTATTATTACAAGGATGATATATATGCAGCATAAGAAACATACCTTTAGAAGTACACTGACATAAAAGTGATCGGCTAACAAACCAAGTAAAATCCAAATTATTAATTGTGGATTGTGAAAAAAGTGAACTGTAACCATGAAACAAAACCTATTTCTAATGAAGTTTAATCTAAACTATGATGCTGCTGGTAATGATGGATCAAAAAGCAGGGTCTGTTGCAGAATGAGATTCTGCAATCTAATAACATGGCATAAGCCATGCACGAATTGTCATCAGAAGTTCATTTACTATTACATTCAGCTTCAGGGGGAAAAACATGGCAATGCTGTGCAGTTGCTACCATATGGTAATGGCATTGCACCACCCTTGAAGCTTCTTCACCCTAAATTTTTCAATGTCACTATGTTATGTATCGACCTGCATGCTCGAGGATATGGCAGCAAGTTCATGGGGAGAAACGTGGATCCCTAAGCAAGCGCAAGCTTGTCGCATAACGATTGATATGCTGCGCTGCAAAGCTTGAACTTCTCCTCTGCAATAGCCTGTTCAAGGGCATTGATTAGTTGCTCTGTCAAAGCCAGTTTATCTGTTACTTTGCCATGATCAAAGGAGCAATGCTGTAGATGTAAGTAAGTTCATGCATGTGGAAATTAGTTTACGCAAGGTATTGTTTTCGTAAATATTATGAACTCCTGGCATGCAAACCTTGTTAAAGGGAACTTTTCACGTATTCTGAAAGGATGAAGAATCACTGTATAGTGCAAACATATGTGAAATATGACACGAAAATAAGAGACCTAAGTGGGAATTTAATCTACTTATTGACAGAACAAAAGGATTGAGCTAAATCTTCCCACGACATGCAACTGTAAATATTGCTACGAATATTCCGCAATTAACCAAACTACCTCTTTCACTGCTGCTAGTAAATGACTGGAAAAGTTCAGTACCTTGGAAGAGCCCTGGTGACGATCTGGATGCCATTTTAGTGCGCATGCCCGATATCTGAAAGAGAAAAACCACAGATAAACCAAAGGTGTCATTCAATTAGTAAGTACAGTGCTCAATAACGATAAGATGTGTCAAAATTATGAAAATCTCACGCATTTTTAACATCTTCAATTTTAAGAGGACCATAAGCACTCAAACCAAGGGCAAGCCTGTCTGAAGCCAAATCTGATCCCATATCCTCAGACTCCGATGATGAACCATTATCATATTCAAACCGAAATCCCCTGTTCCTTGTATGGTACTTGGAGAAGCTCGATGATCTCCTCCACTGAGGGTTCTCTTCATTTACAAACCAGTAAAAGTATCGATTCCCACCAAATGCAGATCGGAAGACAGTCTCAATGTCAATCTCATCCTCACAAAACTGGAAACCTTCTGAATGAACGTTTGAAAAATGCAAAAATGTCTTACACAACTCCGAAAAGGAAAAAAATATGGATCCAATATTAAGAAGACATAATGCTTCTCTAGGCAACTTGCAGATTCCAGAACAATTTCAGCATAGTAAATTACATTACGCATACGGCTTGAACTGTCAGATTGCTGTTACATTTCTTAACAGATAATCCATATGACATGTGAAATCATGCAGGATAGATGGGTTAATGTACAGGCAAATCAATTGTCCTTACTTCTACTCGAATGCCTGGGTGCCTGATTGCCCATCCAGGTTTGTCCAGATCCCCTAGAATATTGCTTTCTAAACCATGAGGTTCCTCTGCTTGATGATGGATCATCTTCATCGAAATCATCCTTCCATTTCTAGAAATTCAGGAAAAATAATAATTCCAGGAGTTAAAAGAATTCAATTGACCAGAAAAATATAAGAAATGAACATAAAAATTGCACCTGGCAAGTAAAATGCAAATAAAAAGAAGGGTTAAAAGTGTAACAATGTCACAGTCGTTAATGGTGTAACTTCCATAGTAAGGTTCAAAGTTTTTTTTCTTTCAGAAAACTAAAAAGAATCATATAAGTGCTTTGGATTTTTCTACAAGTACTTCTTAATTGCAACCACTACCCTAATCTGTATCTGTGTTTGAAAGGGGAAGGCTCGAGGAAAACATGGACTATGGAAATTGAAATGGTTTTCTCATTAGTAGCACAATTTCTTGTAGAACAACTGATTAAAGATATGCAAGTTGACAAAGCATCGGTAGCAATATCATGAAAGCAAACCTGAAATAAATAGTCTGCATAAGCGCTGACATTGCGAAACAATGTTTGCTTTCCATGCTGCCTCCTTGATCTCCGCGAATAACCACTAGATCTCTACAACCAAACCATTCGAGTCAGCAAGGGAAAATAGCCATTATGAAGGATGTGCAATCAAATCCATGAAGAAATTTCAAAAACAGGAAAATTGAAACAAAAGATGGATGAACAAAAAAGAAAGTGTAAAATTGCATCAACAAAAGAACAAAAAGGAAAAAGGGAAATATAAACAGAAAAGAATGCCTCGTGCCAACCAAGGATATGTGCATAATTCCAATCTATATATTCCCAACCTTCCCATACTCCCTTATGTTGCAGGATTGTGAAAGGACGGTATTTCTCCAAAAAGAACCAAACTAACGAGAAAAGTAGTAATTACAAAACTAAGAGGCTGAACACTACTGCAAGCGCACCAACCAATGGCTCTTCTAATCACCAAACAGATTGCCACTGGAAATTAATATATGTACCCATCACGTGTATGCTTATTGTACTCTGAACAAGCAGAAGGGATAGAAACAAAACACAAGCTTTAATAGTGCAGCCCTATTTCCAAGTGATTGACATGATCACCCACGAGGATTTTCAGATCATATACTGTCTTGGAGTATTGGTTAAACATTCTATTAGGGAGCCTGGTTTTGACTCTTCTGTGTAGTATTCATTCTCGTTCGGCTCTTGGCTTAAACATAAGCACTTTTTCCAAATCGTCAGCAGAGTTTAACGTCAAACTGCCATTCTGATCCCTAACTACAATTGTCCAATGTAAAGAATGTGTGCATATTGCTAGGCGTCAGAATAACTATGTACTCAACTCACGTATCCCTAACCTAATAACTAGGTACACAGATTATAACCAATCATTTTGCTCAGCTAGCTTCGAATCTGCAAGAAATTTACCATGTCTTCGGTCACCTATCAACTGAGTTCCTAACACATAATGCATTCCAATTGAAACCATATCGTATCAATCAAACAGAAATAAACTGTGGGGCCAATTTTATAACAGTGCCTGCAGACGCGATAGCTGTTACAGAGACACTGAAGCATATTGACAATATCATGCCATCATTCAAATTATGAAGTGCACTTAACACAACATATACATGAAGAAAAGAGCACCTGAAACGTGGTCTTATCAAACCAACACACATACCAGAATGGCAAAAAAGAAAAAGGAAAAAAGCAATGTTCTAATGAAACCAGTGGTTCGAAAAGAAATCACATTTCAGCAACTCTCAAATAGATGCCAGCGGCAAACAGCATTTCATGTAACAATCCCCAATCTCTTGCCATAACCCATGTCTTCTTTTCCACAAATTGATGAACATTCACTTGCACCATCCCACCTTATCCAGTAAAGCTCAAACCTTTATAATACAAACCCGTTTGATAAAAAGAACCATTAGGGGAAAATCAAAATTGCTTTTTATTTCATACTATAATACCAAACCAACGAACCAGAAACATCATAATTCACAAAATTCCAAACATCAAGCAATAAGATTACAAAAAATCAAACAACCCACAAAATAAATTCAAGTATATGAGCAGAGAGATACTAACACAATCCCAAAAATTACGTCTTTTCCGTTCAAGGATCGGAGTAGAGTGAAAGAGAGCTGCCTGAAGTTGAAAATATTCGGTCTGACGGGTAAAAATGGCAGTTTTTGCGCCGCTATTCATCGTATCACTGCAATTCAAAGCCAAAGTTTCGGCCTTTGGAAGATGGGCAGGCTCCCTTTTCTTAGAACGGTGGGGTGAATCGGAGAAACATTGTTTCACCGGTAAATGGGTTTGCATTCACCGTCAGACTTCGAGACTATAATAAGTAAATTAATAATTAACCATTAACCATAACATAATTTGAGATTAAATGATTATTAACGGTAATTATATATTTTTTATTATAAAATTAACATAATTTGAGATTAAATGATGATTGATGGTAATTATATATTTTTTATTATAAAAATTGATAATGGTGACCCGTTTATGAAAGCCCATGAGCTTAGTATCCACATCAAGCTCCATGGATCTCATAAACAATCCATCTACTACATAGGAGATGGAAATCCAAATATTCCTTCATGAATTTTGGTTATAAATTTATTATTTAAATCCATTATTCTTTTAAATTATATAATGAATTATAACTAAATCCACTATTTAATTAGTTTTATTGATGTGTAATTGATATATCATCTTAGTCAATAAAAATGTAATTGAATTTTAATTTGTATGTGTATGTATATAGATTTCAAATATAGCTCAAATTCAAATTCATATATTATATATTTAATATAATGATATAAAATATGCTATTCATTTATAATTGAATTATTTTAAGTTTGACTTTTTAACTTATTAAGGTACTATTTAATAAAAGCTTACCTACATTAAATCTTACTAACTAATTACAAACTAAATCCTTAATACAATATTAACAAAAAATTAAAAATAGTAAGATTAAGTCAACAATTTATTAAAAAATAAAGTTATATATAACATGACATAAAAAGGGCATACAATTTTAGTTGTATTTTATTAAATCAAAGTGTGATATACAATAAAGTATAGATTAAAAAACATATTACTTCATAACCTTAATTTATAATATTATATGTTTCTATGGTATATCTTGTTAATATATACTAAATGATTATAGATTAATTAAATATACTATGAAAGTATTAAAATTTCAAAATTTTTATAATAAATAGTAATATATAATAATATAAACTAAAAATCTTATTAGATAATAAATGAAAATTTTGAAACTTTAATATTATATTTACTTAATCAACAATCATTTACTACAAGTTACCTTGCCATGTGAGCATGTAATGCTATGAATTGAATTATAATATGATATATTTTTATGGTATTAAAGTTACATTTTGAACCTGAATATGTGAATTTATAAATTTTAAAAACATAATATTTCATTATTTTAATATAAAAATTAATAATATATTAACAAATAATATAAAATTATAAGTTAATGATAAATTTAGAAATATTAATTTAAATGAATTTCATAATTTCATCTACCTTAAATTATATATGCTTAAACTTGTAAATCTTTCACTAAGTATAATTTTATTTTCTATTATAATTTATCAAAATAAGTTAAAAATTACATACAAAATCAAATAAATATTTTTTATTAAAAATTATTTTATAAATAAATAAATAAATAAAATTTGTCCCTTCCAACTTAGGACGACACGCATCATTGGTGACAACAAGAGAGAGAGGATGACAGGCTTGACGGGGAAAAGAAGTCCGAGACAGCCACACCACATGCTTAAAAGCTAATACAGTATTGCCCGTCCCACCAAATGTGGAGCTGGATCCCCATTTCATACCATCTGCATTCAAGATTTTCCGTTAACATGTCGGGTCGGATCCAAACCTTGCAATCATAACTTTCATTCAACATCGTTTCACTTATTTAAAAAATAAGGCAAACATTTGCTATTCCTCATCATATCCATTAAAGTACATTTTTTGTTAATGTTCATACCATGAACAAAAATAATATATATATATATATATTTATAATATTTATATATTGTATGAGATCATTAGAATGATAATTTTTTTTATAAAGATTTTGATATTTAAATTAAAACATTTTCAAAGAATCATTTTGTTTGATATGGCATTCTTATTTATTATCAATTATATAATATATGATTTTCTGAAAAATATTCATACTAAAACTATAAATTATAAATCACATTTAGTATATTTTAATATATTGAAATTTAGGTTCCTATTATATGTATTTCAACCTTATGAATATTGGATCATATTCTCTTATAAATATTTTTAAAAATTCTTAATTAGATATTGGATTTAGAGGAGGTAGAAATAAAAAAATTAAATATATTATAAATTAATCATATTAATAAAACTAGATATATTTAAAGAATCGGTTGATATTATTATATTTTTAATTATACATAGAATCATGATTAAAAAAAAAAATTGAATGTCTAATTTAAAGCTAATAATTAGATGATAAGGGAATTTTAAAAATTTAAAAGCATAATTATATTTTACTTTCTTGATTTCGTTATTGAATTAATTATTTGATATTCCAGGTCAGCAAGTCTAGCACTTGATTTGGGTAGTTAAATGCAAGTCACGCCAGATCACTGCTTATTTGGAAAGGAACTATTTCGAGTGTTAGATTGGTTTACTAAGTCTTTGGTCAGCGAGAGAATAGTATGTTGATTAGTTATTAGTGGCGGAAATGAAGGGATAACAGCCAGTTGGTAATAGTACTGGAAGCATCTGAACAAACACTCCGACATGATCTCACGACAGTTGATGAGTTGGCAAGTAGGCCCCACAGTTTTCCATTATCCTATGAATAATGAAAAATACTATCTCGTCTAACCAACGACTCGAGAAAAAGTGATTACTCCCATTTTTTAAAAAAGGAAAATTATATAGTTTTGCCTCTTTAGTAGGGAATATTTCCTTTTTATATAATGGCTCTCAAATTCCACGTGCTACGGGTATATTTGGAAAATCATAAATATATAATTCTTTTAATGAAAATAACATAAATTAATATATAATTGAGAAAAATTGTTAATAATATTATTTTTTATTTTTTAGTAACTTCTAGAAAAATAGGTAAAATATATATTTTTCAGTAAGTAACTTGCAAAAAATAATTTTAAAAATTTAAAAATCAAATAATTAATTTAAAATAATTTCAAAATGCTTATTGACAGTTAAAAAACTATTAAATCTGTATTTAAATAACAATGACGTACTATTAATTATAATAAGAAGGAAAAGTGAGCTGAATTTCCAGAGAAGCCCTTGGGGAAGGAAGGATAATATTAGAGATAACGAAGGGTATATACGTCCTCACTGGAGGAATAGCTAAAGAGGGAGCCAGATGTTGTGAGAAGGATAATGACGCGTAATGGGGTCGTGAACGATCGATCAAATAGAGGAGATCGAAAAACCAACGGCCAGGATCACTTTCCAAAATAAATTTGAGGTTCATTTAAGTGAAATTTGGATTCTGCATTTGCATTTGTGGAAAAGAGTTTTTTTTTTTGCTTTCTAAATTTGTGTTTTTAAAAACAGGAGCGAGCCATACCACCAGAAACAAGAGACAGGGAGAAAAATGGCAGACGGTGAGGATATCCAGCCTCTTGTATGCGACAATGGCACCGGCATGGTCAAGGTATTATATGTCTATGTACATATACAGACTCATATGTGATATATATGAAGGTTAAATGATATTGAATTGTGAAATTTGCAGGCCGGGTTCGCGGGAGATGATGCTCCAAGGGCTGTTTTTCCGAGCATTGTGGGGCGGCCTCGCCATACGGGGGTGATGGTGGGGATGGGACAGAAGGATGCGTATGTGGGAGATGAGGCGCAATCAAAGAGAGGTATTTTGACGTTGAAGTACCCGATTGAGCATGGGATTGTTAACAACTGGGATGACATGGAGAAAATCTGGCATCACACGTTTTACAATGAGCTACGTGTGGCTCCTGAGGAACACCCAGTTCTTCTCACTGAAGCTCCTCTTAATCCTAAGGCTAACCGTGAAAAGATGACCCAGATCATGTTTGAGACCTTTAACACTCCTGCCATGTACGTCGCTATCCAGGCCGTTCTTTCCCTTTATGCCAGCGGCCGTACCACTGGTAATTCGCTATAATCCGATGTCGCTAGGTAGAGTTTGGTCAATTTTCACTAAAAGTTACTGATTTATAATATGTTCTTTTGTACCGTTTGCGAAAATTGCTCTGAATTGATGTATTGTCGCTTGCCAATCCCATGCAGCGGCATGTTGTCAAGGATATTGACTTAAGTTAAAATTCGAAGAAAATTGTTTTATAGATCAGAAACTGTCAACGAAAATTATGAGATGGTACGTATGTGAATATCTGATGGTCTGGTGATTTGATAGATGCGTAATTTGGTGCAGGAATTGTTCTGGATTCTGGAGATGGAGTGAGCCATACAGTTCCCATTTATGAAGGCTATGCTCTCCCGCATGCAATCCTGCGTCTTGACTTGGCTGGCCGTGATCTGACAGATGCTCTGATGAAAATCCTGACAGAGCGTGGTTACTCTTTCACCACCACAGCCGAGCGGGAAATTGTGAGAGACGTGAAGGAGAAACTAGCCTACATTGCTCTTGACTACGAGCAAGAGCTGGAGATGGCAAAGACAAGCTCCTCCGTTGAGAAAAGCTATGAACTTCCTGACGGGCAGGTCATCACCATTGGAGCAGAGAGATTCCGCTGCCCAGAGGTTCTGTTCCAGCCATCCATGATTGGAATGGAAGCTGCTGGAATACATGAAACCACATACAACTCTATCATGAAGTGTGATGTGGATATCAGGAAGGATCTTTATGGGAACATTGTACTCAGTGGTGGAACTACCATGTTTCCAGGGATTGCTGATAGGATGAGCAAGGAGATCACTGCATTAGCACCCAGCAGCATGAAGATCAAGGTGGTAGCACCACCGGAAAGGAAGTACAGCGTCTGGATTGGAGGTTCCATTTTAGCATCCCTCAGCACCTTCCAGCAGGTATATATTCAGGGATCACAATCCCGACCCGACTGGAACCGATCCAACTATTTAAAGTTATAAAAATTACTTTCATTTTAGTCCCCAGTCAATGGGATCGATCTGAAGGTGTTGTGATATAACTGGGAAATTTGTTTTGAATGCAGATGTGGATTGCGAAGGCAGAATATGACGAGTCTGGACCTTCCATTGTGCACAGGAAGTGCTTCTAATAATCCAAAGCAAATTCTTTTGTTTTTTAATTACTATTATTATTTTTTGGCTGCAGAAGGCTTCTAATGAACAAGTGGTTGGAATTTTTTTGTTATCTTATTTATTATTATTATTATGATATATATATATATTTTTTGGAACCATCTTATTAATTTCATATCTTTTCATATTGTTGTTATCTTCTTCTGTTATGCTCTGTTCATGTCTCTGGAAAAACAAATATAAGAGGAAGAGTGGATCAATTTTGAGATTCAATTATTCTTTTGTTTTGAAACTTTTCATTTGATTGTAAAGGAATTGTGTAATTTGTAACTGATTTGGTTAGGGCTAATTTCAGCCATTCATCATCATTATTGTTACTTGAACGAGTTATTTACTAACTAAACGGAAAACCATAGCTATAAACTGATGACAGAGCCAGGATATTTTGATCAAATTCTAAAACTTCTAAGAGAGTTGGTTGAATTTTTATACTAGAACTCATAATTAACAATGGATACTAGGCACCCATGAAAGCAGAGAAATTTAAGTACATAATTCCAAGGCTAGGTGAAAGCATGGCAGGAATTTAGTCGGGTGTTCATTCTATGACATGGGCTTCAAAGATCTCAAGTTCATAAAAACCTGTTAGTAGTGGTTAAATTTACATGATAATTTCTACGAAGATGCCAATAAAGAAATTACACTACCTGATTATATCTCAACGGCTTTCTTCAGGGGAACCTTTACGGAAAGTTGGATTCTGAATTCATCAATAAACCTGCATTTTCCACCAATATAATCCAACTCCAGGCAGCTGCTCCCTTCAGATTTTGCATTCCCTACAAAAATCAACATTACACAGATTTCAATATTACTAATAATGATAGCTACCTTTAATCCAGCCTGCATTGCATAGAAAGTTCCATTCCAAATTTGCTCTGGTTTCCAAGTCATTTCACCATAGAAAGGTCTCAAGAAAAGGGCAAAAAGCAAAATTCAGCATTCAACTCTCGCAGCGGATAGGAGTTGATAATGAACACGATACCATGAGTGATAGTTTCCCTTTTTCGCGTCTTCCTAATAAGCATTAAGCTACACAAGTGTAATATATTGTGTTTTGTATTTATACATATCATAGGGGAAGAAGCAAAGCCAAGAAGTGTCGTGGTTTGCTCATGGACAAAAAATCATGTCCAATAGTTGATCGACTGGTAAAGGCAAATTACATTTCTTTTTCTTGGACAGCATTAGCCAAAGTTTGTACCATGTCTTATGAGCCAAGTCGAGTCCCAAAACTAAGAGTATGGCATTCAAGATTTCTCATGTTAAGCTGCAAATTGAGAAATTAAAAAATAAACCAGTCATTAGTAGGTGAAACAGAACGAAAGAACAAGCACTGTAAAAAGAACAAAAACAAGTTGCTGTAGTTTTCCCACTTCCAAAGATATTCTGTTTTTTTTGGCTGATTTTAGCATCGTCCTGCTTAAGCAGAACTACCACATATAACAAGCTATTTCGTCTAGAAGGAATTTTAGAAGATGTCATTATTTCATGCAACCTCGGTTCACCGTTTTCCCCCCATTGTTAGTTTTAAATAAGGTAGTATGTCTGACATCATGCAGGTTGAATAACAGGTCTTAGTCTCGAAAAGTATATTGGTAAGCCTCCCTTTTTCCCCTTTTCTGATCTTGTTTAATATTTTACTCTTTTTTATATCTGCATATCACATTAAGAAAAACAAACAAAACACTTTGCCATGTTGCATGACTAGACAAGAGCTCAAGTCCGAACTCCCAAGTAATTCCATGACAGTGCTGATGTAAGCAGCCATCCATGTGTTCATTGAACATGCAACAAATGTTTATGATCTACTGAAATTTATTGGTCATTACAGATCCCCTAAACAGTTTTCTGCATGGACACTAATATCTAATATGAACTTACCGCAATGGCAACTCCAGTGTCGCAGAATTTTGGAATGGAGACGAGTCTTACCAACTGCCCTTCCGAACCTGCGGTTTTAGATTAACATCAAGCAGGTGCTTATTCAAAAGCAAAGTTGATTCCCAGACCTCCTCCACATCCACCCTCCCCTGGAATTTGTAAAGGTAGGTTTCATTTTACAGTTGTTGGTCAACAGATGTCATACCTTTCAAAAGGCGAGTTCCATATTTGTCTTGATTACCAACAAAATATACATGGGGGCAGTTCTCAATCAGGAAAGGGTCCCTGTCGGTAAAAGGATAACAACCTGAAACAAATTTATAGGAACAATATTATCAAGATACAGTCATAAAGAAATCAGATGTTATTGCAAGCATTCCCTATCTGAAAATTAAATATTTTTTGAGATTTCAAGGGAATCATGTGAACAAACTAACAGATCAATAACTGAGAAAATTGAATAAATAATTAAGCAAAATTATGTAGTTTCTACCAAGAGTATTGGGTGCTGTTGGAGCTAGATGTCTCCATTTTAACGTCCTTTCCATAAAATCAAGCTTATCATTCGCCTTTGAATACTTTTCAAGATCAATAATATTCTGGCCTGAGGTTCCAAGAAATCTGGACAAAAAAGAGATATATTAAAAGTTAATGTTGTCTGTAAGTGCTGCACCAATTATAATAGCAGTTCGCCTTATAATGTCACATATTACCTGATGTTATCAAGCTCAAAGCAATGAGGATTGGTACAGGACCTAAAAGTGTTGTAAACTGCTGATCCAGGGAAAAGGCATCTGTGCAGAGGCTGAAAGAAAAAGGAATTTAGGGAAAAGGAAAAAGGAAAAAGAAGAAAATTTTGGTAATATTTGACTTTAAACACAACCTGCTGAGGCAAGGAGAAGTTTGCTGGGTCATTAGATCCAGGCATGATATCCACTGGCACACCTGCAGCAATCTAAACACAACTTAAATAAGGAGATGCAAATTAAAGAAAACAAAACGCTAACTTGAAGTTCAACTACAAAAGAATACAACCTGGGATAAAAATATATCTAGCTCTGTGACCGGCTCTGATAATCTTGTTTGATCCTTTGTAGCCAGGTTCTAGAATAAAGACAATCAGGGATGTAACGTTATTATCATGTCTAGAAGCTAGGATTGGAAATATAAACTCTTATTTATATTTCTTGGGAAGCTTTTACAAGAAAGAGATGCAACATCCTTTATAAACAAATTAACAGCTAAAAGAATTCGTCTAACTAGTAACTGATGAACTTTTTTTAAGTCTGCATGGTTGGTGCAGAAAGAGATGGAGAAAAAACTATGCAAGCAGCAGTAAGACTTTTGAATCGATGATCATTCCCATACAAAATGAATTCATTTAAAAATTACATTGATTTTCACTTCTACAAAACTTTGAAAGGCCTTGAGTATCAATATCAGCAAAATACATCTTAGCACTAAATCATATGGAAAGAGAAAATTCAAAATCTGATTAAGATAATAAGGCAAAAAAAGTAGACTATCACTTGTCCATTAAGAAGTCCACGAGGAATTTCAACTGAATTCCCTGCAATCACAACATGAACTATCTCTGCAGCAATACTTTGCTCCTGCTCACATGATAGTAAAGTAAGAAGGTAAGTGTAGTTGGCCATGAGACACATAGCAGAACAACTTAAACACAAGTAAGAAACAGTTAAAACCTTTTCATCCCCAAGATGCCCTGTTATATGATCCACAAGAAGTTGAAATTGCAGAGGATTAGCTATGGAGCTCCCAACACTCAACCCAGAAACAAAGACAACATATTTGTCCTCTCCTGCAAACAGTTGGAGTGTAACTAGAGTTGTAAAACAATGCTGATAAAATACACATACATCAAGTGTAAGAACCACGGCCTATCATCTTAAACACCGATAACTATGCTCCAGATGTCGAAGCTGGAGTTCAAATTTTCCATATTAATAATAGAACTCTATGCCAAAAATGTTAATAACAGTTTGTGATGCAACTCATCCATGATGGAAACAACTTGAAATAGGAAAATGACACAACCAACAACAATAATGCTCATTTATTTTAGTTCAAGAAAAAAGCATCACGAAAAGAGTGTGAACGTATGATACTTGACTGAATTGGCAGTTCCTTTTGTGGTGGCAGACCAGCTTCAAGGACATCTAGAACCAAGAAATCACCAGCTGCAGTTTCCTTCCCATGCAAAGCAACAACAACACCTACCATGTGTAAACCAAAAAGTGGAATTAAGATGATGCTTCTGTCAATTTATCGCACATCTACATCATCATGGACAATTTTTCTTGTTTATAAAATGTACCTGTCACATATGTTGAAGGTGGAAGTATATCACCTCGAAGTGTAACTCTTCCACTCTCATCTTCCAAAACTAAATGGTCATCTGGATGCATAAAATTGTGAGCCTTGACCAGCGGAACTGCAGATCTCTGTGCATGCGGGAGGGGGAAACAGAGTACATTACACCATACAATTCCTAGTACCAAAGAAATGAAAGTCAATAAAAACATTCGTTAATTGCAAGCAAGATACCTCCTTAGAGTACTCGTCAAGAATACAAGGTTTAAGTTTCATGTGCTTATATAGTGTTCCAACAATGATACATTCCTTCCCTTCTTCCAGTCCCAAAACTCTACAAACTGCAAGGCAGAAAAAAAAACTGGTAAATGGTTTCAAGATAACATCATAGGATGTAAAACGCCTTACAAATTTCACTTCGTAAAAGGTCTATAAATTCTAATGGTTACTGGTAAAATGCCAAGAAACAAATTCCTGCAGCAATTTTTGACTGCACAATCAACAGGACTAAAAAGAACTCCAAAGGTAGGAAAAAAACAACAAAAATAATAAAAAATTGCTATTACCCTCTGTCAGTACAAGCAAGAACATATGCAATTAGGTCAACTAGATCACCTTAAAATTAGAGGGGGGGGGGCGGGGGGGGAGATGAAACTGAACTTCAAAATCTTCCAAATCGTCAATCACAAAAAAATAACAAATTGCTATTCAGAAAATTAAAACTAACAAAATCCCCTCTTTAATACCTCACCATCGACGATATAGTAAAGCACCAGCATTTCCAAAAAAAACTAACTTTGACCAAAAACCAGCATCTGAACACAAACCCCCAAACGAAAGAAAGTATGGAACTTTACCAAAGCTAAAATTAACTCGTTCCAACCAGAGCACGTCTAATAAAGAGCTGTTGATCACCAACAAGGAAGAAAGAAAAGGAAAATTACCAGGTAAATGGGATTTCCAGTGAGGAGCAAGGGAATAAAGCAAAGTTCTCATCATGTGAAGCCGAGCAAAGTATATTTGACTGTATTGCTGTCCCCTGTACGTCTCATTTTGAATCTCAAACGTCTCGTCCTGCATTTCGCATTTCAAAATAACAAGTTCAGGCGCGACTTTACACACACACTTTATACGCATTTGTGTACATCGAAATCACTACATAACCCAAGAACACTGATGATGGAGGAGGAGGAGGAGGAGGAGGAGGAGGAGAAATTGAAGCTTATTAAAGACACAAAAAAAGGTGAGAAAGATAGCAAACCAGAGAACTATAGCAGGACTGCTTTCTCTGAAGAACCTTCTGGGTGTCAGTGTCCATGGTTATCGCAAGTGGAAAAGGCAAAGCAAAACTGACAAACAAGAATCGATTTTGCCCCCTTTTCACAGTATTTGCTTGCTCTGTCTTAATGTGTGCGTGTGTTTTTTTCCCTTGTGTCTAATTATACCATTCGTGATAAAATTTTTATTTTATGTATTTTGCCACTATTAATTTAAATTATTTATTATGTAATTTGAAATAATTTAAAATAAAATAATAAAATTTAGGGATTAATATTTGGTTAATATATTTAATTTTTCTTATTTTTTAAAATATCAATTTATCCCTTTTCTTTTAAAAAGAAAACAGTAAACTAAAATTATTTTATTTTTTATTTTTATTTTCTAGTTTCTGTAGGTGTTGAAAGGCGAGGAGTGGAGGAACATTTTAGGCCAATTTAGCTCTTCAGGTCAAATATCGTATTCATCGCTATACAGAAGCAGAAGGGGAAGAAAAGGGGGGAAAGAAGAAGAAGAGTTTCAGTAATTTGCTGAAATGGCGTCGATACAAGCTTCCTTCTCTGTAATTTCTTCTATTACTTGGCGTTCTTCCTCCTCTTCTTCATCTCTCACTCCAGCTAATGTCTCCATCTGCCGGAAAGGCAGGAAAATAAAATTCACAGCAATGGTGAGCGACCAGGCAGTTCAAGGACCTCCTTCGACTTATGCTAAAACAATGGAACGTCTTTCTGCTAAGGAATCCTTGCTTCTCGCAGTAACTCTCTCTCTCTCTCTCTCTCTCTCTATATATATATATATATATATATATATATATATATATATATCTCTCTCTCAATTTCATTTTCGAAGACCTCAGTTTTTTTACTGTAATTATAGTTTCGGTTTTGTTTTAACGATCGTGTAATTCGATTTGATTTGATTTTATTTCATTTCATACTCCAGTTTAAAGATTCAGGTGGATTTGACGCCTTAGTAACTGGAAAGGTTACAGACATGCAAAAAATTGATGTGAATGAGAGGATTATTGGTCTTGAAAGGCTTAATCCAACTCCAAGACCAACTACGTAGGTGCTTGATTTTTTTTTTTGAAAGAAATTGTGAGGATTGTTTGCTTTTCGTTCGTTCTTCTGTGTTACTGTTATTGTATGTTTATTGGTTTATTCAGCTATTCTTCTCAGGTCTCCATTTTTGGAAGGTCGATGGAATTTCGAGTGGTTTGGATCCGGTAGTCCTGGATTATTTGCTGCGAGATTTTTATTCGAGTAAGTTCCAAATTTTAATTAATTTTGTATTAATTAGAATCAATGGATCGGTGAATAAATGATAGTTTTGCTGGTCTTATTTTATATTTGGTGTTTGCAGGCGATTTCCTTCGAATTTGGCTAATTTATCGAAGATGGATGTGGTGATTAAGGATGCTAATGCCAAAGTTACTGCTATTATGAAGCTATTGTCCTCGGTATTATTTCCTGTCTTCATTTTCCTCTCCGGGATATGTCTTCTGTTGCATTTCATGTTAATTGACAAGCATGTACAAGACATGATGAGTGGAACCTATTTCAAAGCAATTAAAGCCACTATAACCAGAGCATACAAATTATGCTCCTTTCTTTGTCGAGGACAGTAGACCAAGGAAAATTTGAATTGTAATTTTGGCCGAGGAGATGTAATGTCTTAGGAGATGCATGGACCTTCAAACCCCAGGTTGTTATGTTTCTGATCATATTCTCACATGCTATGGAATTTTGTGGGAGAGATCCTTGCTTGGTCGAACATTTTTGTTTTTTTTTTTTTTTTTTGGGCGGGGTGTTTTCTTTTTTATTATTTCTCGAAATCTTTTTTTTCTAATCGGTTATTTATTGTTTTATTTGCAATTAAAAAAAAATTTACAAAAATCTTTTGAATTCCCTTAATCCAAAAAAAACCTCTATATCACTTGTAGATTGGCCTATGGGATATTGACGTGGATAAAAATAATATGAGGCCGCTTATGGTTAACGTAGCAAACAATGAACTTCAGGGTGAAGCTACTAATCATGCAACTGGGAGTAAATATACCCTAAACCCCGATCAAGATTTCTTTAATGATTTGTGCAGTTAGGAGATGATGTCTTGGTCAAGTGCAATAAAGCCATAACATATCTCTTCATATTAATATTCCGTCAAGTCCTTCCGTTTGTTGATATAATTCCAAGTTACAAAAGCCATGAAGTGCTGTCATGGAGATCTCTTGCCTTTGGTGAGACATGATGATTGTAACTTAGGTCCTATTTGGAAAAATAAGCTATTTGAATAGTTGGTGGTGGTTTTATTAGTTGATAGTTCTAACAGCAATTAGTTTATACATTAGCTGTTAGTGGTTACTCAAGAAAAAGAATGAAACACTAAAAACTAAAATTTAAAAGTTGGTAAGTGTAGCTTTTCATAAATCATTATTTAAACTTTTATAAGTTAGCATTAAAATCATATTACTGAACAATCTAAAATAGAAAAATAGTGTTTTGACTTGGTCAAAACGCCAACACTATTCTAAAGGCTACTATTGAACAAGGCTTTAATGCAGATAGAGAGCAAATTTGTTCTTTCTGCCAAGTTATCCGTGGAAGGACCTCTTAGAATGAAAGAGGAATATATTGAAGGGATGCTTGAGACGCCAACAGTTATTGAAGAGACTGTACCAGAACAGTTAAAAGGTGCGCTTGGCCAGGCTGTTAGCACAGTGAAACAACTTCCAGTTCCCATCAGGGATGTTGTTTCTAGTGGGCTAAGAGTTCCTCTGTGTGAGTTCTCTTTTTACTAGCTTCTTGGATAAAGTTGAATTATAGATGACATTTCATTGCTTAGGCTGGCTGTTATACCTTTAGATTATGTTTGGAAAGTCTAAGGAAGCAAGATTTCAGTTCAGTAGGATTTTTTTTCCAATATCATATCTTTGAGACTCAGAGATGCTACCGTATATTTCTTGCATCTTGAAGAGAAAAAAGGGCATTTAGAAAGAATCAAAATAATGCCAAATGTGGCGTATTTTCAAAGTTAATGAATATATTTCTTGGACAAACATAGCCATGCTGGTAGTAATAGAACCAAGGGGACAAAGGAAATTTTTTCACTTGTGAACCCCTTGGCACCCACTTATATTTTATTTCTGTGCAAATCTCTAGTCACATTGACTACAAATCCTTGCGTCTGAACTAGTTTGTACCTTTTTCTTTTATAGATTTGCGGTTTAGAGATGTAGAAAGAATATGGCTCGTAGAATTTGAATTAATTTGACAATTTGGTTTTGTGGGAAAGATTTTAGAATGAAGCTGCTATTCCATCAAATATTGTTATGGAATAACAAGCCAATGAGAAATCAACATTTGTTAATAATTATTTGCAATAATCATTCTCCCACTCACTTTTTCATCCATGCCTATCCATAAACTTGTAACCATCCGCTACTTCTTTAATATATAAATTATTCATTGGTTTGTTATTCCATGTCAAATTTGAAAGAAGTGGCTTTTGTTTGGTTTGGTTGAACCTTGAAAGCCGGACTGGCTTTGACCAGTTTGTGAATTGATTCATGGGTTTAAACGGGTCTAGTTAAAATGGGTTTTAGCTCAAGCTGAATTGGATTATGGCCCAGTTTCTGGTTGAACCAGCCAGCCGTTTGGTTTTTTAAACCATGATTCATACCATGCTACTATCTTCCTAGTGGAGTTGTCATCATTTCTCGGCTATCACAGTTATTTTATGGTGCTTAAGTTATTTCTGTATTTGTATTTGTAGCAAAATACTCTCTTCTTGTATGTAAGACTTTTTTTGTATCTATTTTGAAATACTTTTTAATTGCTAAGTGACATCCAAAAACTTAATGACCCTCTCACCTTGCATGCTAAAAGTATGGTATTTCATTCGAATAATTTAGGATCGTAAAAAAAATTATTTTTTGAAGTTTTACTCTGTTAATGATGCTGACACTTATAAAATTATTTTCCTATTAAAATTTGGATTTTAATTATCTTTTTATACTACCTTTTTGAATTTTGCTACAATTATTTCATATTCATGCTAAGACACCTCTTTTGTAAATGCCTGCAGCTGGTTCTTTCCAGAGGCTCTTCATGATTTCTTATCTTGATGAGGAGATACTTGTAAGTGTTTTACTGAGTTCATCTTGGGACTAAATGTGTAGTTGTACTTATTTGGCCCTTGAATGCTTGCCTTGATAGTCTCATTGCAGATCTGGTTAAACAAAGTAAATGGAATTATGTAATCTAGATTTTCCCGTGTTACCCTTCCGGAATTGTGGGGTTGCTCCTCTTTAACCCTCTACAGAAAACTGGAGGTCCCTAACCGTTAAAGCTCCTCTTGCAAGCTTAGGAATTTTAGGAACCAAAAAAAAGGGAAAAAAACATGGTAACTGGGTTGCCATCATGAATTGAATGCCATTGAAAGTCCATCCCCATTCATGAACACTAGTACATACAAATGATGTTCATGAAACTTAAACCCTAAATGAATTACTGCTGTGATGAGTTGGTTACTCGTACCTTTGCTAGGCGGAAAGGATAATGTAATTCTTGATTTTAGTCAATATTGGAATGTTAAAATTTATCTGTTGCCTTGATAAAAGAAAAATATTAATCAAATCTCTTGAAACCATCTCAAACGCATATCATTAGCTCTATCCTTGTCCTTGTCAGGGTAATGGACTGTTTAGAAGAATTGTATTGTGTTGTCATTTGGCACATTATAGCTTGTTTTGTAATATCACTATCAGCAGCAGCGGCAGAAAAGAGGCCTACGCTTAACCATATTCCAAATTTTCTTTTGTTTCCTGACTCAGATTATACGGGATACATCCGGTGTGCCTGAAGTACTTTTGAGGTTGGATGAACCGGTATCTGCTGTCGCAGTCAACACTGAGTATGAGAGCTAGAGATACCGAAGTTTTACGCAATCTGTTTCTCAAAATTCTGATACAATGTAAAGTTAACATTCAACTGTCACCAGTTCCATGTTCTCGAGTTCTTACATTTCTCTCTCTCTTAAGTTTTTATCACAGTTTCATCTCTTTTATTTTCGTCAATAAAAATGTCTTGTATCCTAATATATTCATCTCTTTACATGTATAAACCCTCGTCATTCAGATAAGAGGAGAAACAGGGTAGGCGATGGAGTCGTTCATTGCGAAAATGAAAGCAATTGAATTGACCAAGATCAAGTGGTAAATTCTAAATTCAGACCATTGCATTCACACATGTTCATTGACAAATTCTTTGCCTGTGCAAATAATATACTTTCGATGTCAGCTGCGGAAGATTATAAATAACATTATTGAAAGTTTGGGATGGAGGTGTGAATTCTTTAGACCAAAAATTTGCTTTTGGGCTGTGCTGGTTGACTAAAGTTTTGCTAGGCTGTAGCGGTGATTACAGTCTCGCCGCTTCTCAGATGCTAGCGTTTGCGTCCCCTTTCTTTTTCCTTTCAAAGAAGAGAGATAATTGGAAGTGTGGAGAGAAAAGGTAGGAAGATATTTAAACTTCAATTTGAAAGAGAGAGAACGAAATTAGGAGTTCATTATGGTTAGAATTACATACCAATATAGGATCTGAGATTTTGACGAATCAATATCTCTGTATCTTAGTTTCAGGTATCCATGTATTTCATACCATAAGATGTCATAAAGTTGTGAAACTGTCTATAACCATTACAACCTGCCCACTTTACTGGTTTTGAATCGAAAAATTCCTGAATATTTAATTACCTTTGGACCGGTTTATTAGATTTCTTCTAAATGTTAACTTTCGTTATGCTATTAATCAAATTAATTGAGAGAGTAAAAATCCTTAGGAGAATTCGTGTCCCTGTCACCCGGAAACCATATTCAAGACTTGCAAGAAAGCTTTTAAGTTTGTTACCAGTTAAGCTGGAAACCCAAATTAGGTTTACCAAATTCTGGAAGTCTATTATGTTACTATACTTCGTTCATAGTAACAAGGCCAATTTCTTATGTCAATTCTACATGACTAACTTTTTTTTTTTTGTTGTTGATAAAAAAAACTATTTGATTTTTGAGTAATCCTTTTTTTGAAACAAGCTTTTAATGATGATGAGTTTTCTCATATGTTCAGGAATTATTATAATTCACAAAACGTGCAATTAAGTTACTTAGATACTGTTTATATATTGATCTCAAGTTCGTGTCTTGAAAATTGCATTACGTACATGAAAAATCTTTTCTTTATACCAATTCTTCAATACTTATCTATTTTTTAAAAAAATACGAACCATTCATGGTTGAATTGCTCTATGTGCATGTATTATATTGGGATCAATGGTTATCATATCTTGATTAGATTTGATTCTAATATAGCTCTATCAATTTCTTTTTACCCCAAAAAATTTGCAATAATGTTTAATTTTAAATCGTTCTTACATCATTTCTGCAATTTGCAAATAAAGTTCACTAAAATAGTAGACTACATTAAGAATGAGTTCATGGTAATGGAGAGAGATTATATTTCAATTACCAAATCAAAGGTTTTGGTTCATGTACCTGTAGAGGGATTAAATCACTTTTTACCATTTATTATATGATTAGTGATATAATTCATGTATGATGATGGGAATTAGGAGCAGGTAAATTTTATTCAAGAAAAGTGATTATTTTTATGAAATGAAAGTGGAGAAGTGTCATGCACGTTCACATTTGGTCGGCCAGGTATGTAATATAATTATGATTTTTGTGTTGAGTTTCGTCACCTTAACGCTAATTGGTTCTTATATCTTAGACTAGATTTTATGTTCATTGGCTACTTGAAAAATTAAAAATGATTTTGTAAGTAAAAATAATGTTAATTCATAAATTGATTGGAATCTACCTAATTATCAGCCCTAAATACAACTGGACCACGACTCAATGTATTAAAATTTATAATTAAAAAAATTCTAATTAATTAATTGTAATATCAATTCTTAGCTATAAAATAATTATCCTATGAAACATATAGTTATTATATTTACATACTATATAAATTAATTATTGTTCAATTTTTTACATAAAAAAAAAGTCCTGATTTTTAAAATGTCAACGCTTCGAATCATAAATATTTTCTTTTGTACTTACCTTACACTTTTATGTAATCATTTTTCAATTACTAATAATAATAAAATAATTATTATTATTTTATATAATTACAAAAATATAAAGATATTTTAATAATCATATCATAATTTAAATAAAATAATAACTATCTCATTTATTATTGTTAAAGAATGTTCTTGAAACATCCCTTATCTCAATAAAAATGTTCTTGAATATCATATATATATAATGTATGAAGCAAATAAGACAAAAATATATATATTGAAAATTAAGGAATACTTAGTGTAATATGATCAGAAAAGAAATCATTGATGATATACATGAGCAATCGAACAGATTAACAAATTAAGAATAACATGGCAAGAAACCGGTTGAGTAATTATCTAACTAATCAAAATTAATTAGCCAAAGCTTTGGATTAATTACAAGGAAATTAAAACCCATAATTATTTTGATTAATTAGGATATCGTAACCGTGTAGGGTGTCATGCATGTAGAAATGATTAGTTTCCAGAGGCGCAGGCAGCAGTGAGAATTCTCCGTCATAGTCTGCTAAGAATCCGGCTGAATTTTCAGGCTTCCACATTGCCTCTTCTTCTTTAATCATCGTCTCTAAAGACCCACCAGCTGCATGATTACCTCTTGTGGGTATTTTTGGTGTCTTGATCTTGATCTTGGGACCCTTTTGATCGGCAGCTGGTTTCCCTGTAAGTCTTTGAACCAATTCCCGGAAGTTCGAAGCGTCTGTCTTGATAATTTCAGGAGCAAATACGTGAATTATGCGAATCTTTGGAATGGTTTTGGAAATAGTTTTTGAATCTTGATGTACGGAGGAGAGTATTGGTGATCCGACGGTGGATTGGCGAGTAGTGGAGGTGGAAGGCTGTTGTATTTTCTTCATCTTCATCATCATCATCATCATTGTTTCTTCCATTGATGAAAGAATAAGAGAGTCTAAGAGAGTTGGATGACGATAAGGTTGTCTTACAGGGAAACCAAATGGATCGTTATATATATAAGAATAGAGACCGGTAAGGTACATAAAACTTAATATATTTAATTAAAATTAAATATTTTGTTATATAAATATTTAATTGATATGAAAAATAAGTCTAGAAATTCAAAAATTGAATTGAATCAATTTATTTTGATTTTCATATTTTAAAAGTGGCCATGAGGTGATATAAAATATAGTAAGAAGCTTTTCAAGCCAACTCGTGGAATTAAAATCTTTAATTATATTGAAAAAAATATTATTCAACTTGAATAGAATTTTTGTTTTTTAAAAAAGCAAGCTGTAGCAGAAAGGGAAGGAAAGCTACTTGGATCCAAAAAAGGCGGCAAAGGGCGTCAGTGAAGTGGCAGAAACCCCAATGGTCCCCTAATTCAGTTTCTTAATTAAGATTAAGATTTTTATTACGCTCTCTCTCTTCATCCTTCTACGGTATCTTATACTTTGTTTATTATTGTTTGAAAAGTTCTTTTTTATTTTTATTTTTATTTTTATTATTGCTCCAAAATCGTATTTAAAAAGTGCGGACTAAATGGTTATAATAAATATTTCTCAAAATAATGCGATTTCAAAAATATTTTCTGAAATAATGTGATAATTTTGATATATAAAAATATCTTCAATTCCTTGAAGATGAAGTTTGATGATGGAATTTGATGAAAGAGTTTGATGATGAAAAGAAGGTTCAAATTGTTCATGATAATTTATTGGACGAGTATTATGTTGGTAAGGAATTGAAGAACTACAAATTTGAAATCATTTAATTTTCATTTTATAAAAATCTTACTTCTAAATTCATTGTTATATTCTTATATATTACAAAACTTACTTCATTTTTAATTTTATTTATATTATTATTTTCATTTATATAAACAATAAAATTCATTTATTTCCTCCACTGTAAATATGTAATTTATAATTAAAATATCTTTCAAAAAAAATAAATTCATACATTTTTCTATTAATTAATCAAATGATCAATATATTTTGAACAATTAATAATATCTTTGTTAATTTACAAATTAACTTCCTCATAATATACTTTACTTTTTTCTTAATATTTAAAAAAAAATTTACATAGTAATGTAATTTAAATTTCCTTTGCTAAATTGTATCATTTATATTATTAACATATTTTATTATAACATTAACAAATTATTATTATCTTTTTACATCATTTTCAAAAATTACTTACTTAATTCACTAATTTAGTTTATTATTATCATCTACAAGATATTCACTAATTTCATATTTTAACTTTTATTATAAATTATATTTAATTAATTTTGCTACTCACTCCAATAATTCCCAACAATCATCATCTAATTATGATGAATATTTTTGTTGCATTGGAATCACCTGTACTGTTGTTGATTTCAATTCAACTAACAATCTGTCAACTCATAATTTATGTTACTGAAATCAACTGTCAGTTTATCGATTTCTATATATAAATGGATCATTTTTTACCACCGAAATTGACAATCAAATTACTGATTTTACTTCTATAAAATTAAAATAATTTTAAATCAAAATTATAATATTATTTCAAAAAATAATTTAAAACTCACATTATTTTAAGAAATAATTCTCAAAACCATATTTAGATCTTTTCTGCTTAAGTGTAGGACTTCAACGTTATAATTCAGAAAAATGCTTTCTGAATTTCTTTTAAATATTTTTAATAAATTTATTGTTTAAAAATATTTTCAAAAAGTAGATAAATAAATAATTTTTGAAAAAAATCAAATTATATTTATGATACTATTAATTAATTTATTAGGAATTATATTTATAATTCTAAAAAATCAAATTATATATAAATTTTTTATAATTTTCTTGAATTGGTCAAATAGCATGGAATTTAAAGTGGTTAATATTTTTCTCTCTTTGTCGCTATTAATTACACGGTTCTTAAAACTCCAAATTTTGCTGAATATAGAAATGCCTCGGAAATGGAAAGGTTTCTTTTTTCTTGTTAACAATATCTTTTTCATTTTTCAGGATAAGTCACATCTCTAGAATTCTATTATATTTTAAATATATATAAGATTTTAATATATATACATATATATTTAATAAATATAAATATTTAGAAATTTATAACTTTATTTAAAGTATTTATAAATTAAATTAAATTAATATAAAATATATAGATATAAAATCTTATAATTATTAAAAATGAGATATTTCAAACCTCTGAAATATAAAATATTTGAATCATATAATATTTTATGAAATATATATATATATTATTTATAATATTACAAACAAATAAAACTAAGTCATTAAATATTTCATTTTAAATGATTCAAATCAAATAAAGTTTTAATTTTTGAACATAAGCAGAGTCACGATAGCCTAGAAGAGAAGGGATACGGTTCTAGCTCTATTTATAATCAAATATTAAAGTTAAATTATAATTATAATCTATCAATTTAAATTATCATTCTTAATTTTAACCTTTTTTACTCAAATATTTAAACCCATTACTATTTTTTAAACTTTAACTATCTATCTAATCCATTATATATATAAACCAATATTCTTTCACATTAAATTTATACCCCTAAAATTATGGCTCCACTACTTCTAAAATATCATATCTTCATGTGCATTACATTTAGATGTAATTGGATATCGCAATAAAACTATACAAAATATGGGAAAAATACATTTAGGATCCCACTTAATGTTAGAAAATATTTAAACATTTCATTATCAATTTGGTTGGGCAGTTTGAGCCATAAAATCCAATCCTGATTCTAGTTGAGATTGATAGAAAGGAACATAACCATATAGTTACCTATTAACACAAAAGCCATATAGAGAATCCAAACCATGATGTATTTGGAGTTGGTAGTCGGGAAGGTGATAAACTAAACACCCAACAAAACCTTATTCTTACATATTAACAGAAAATTCACAACACATATAATACACACACACACACAAATTATTGTGAAGCTCTGATTCCCTGGCTGCAAGAGATTCTGATGAGTTAGAATCTTGACCCACAGCGACCCACGTTAAGCAGGGCAAGTTTCCTACATATTCAGATCTATATATACACAGGTATACATAAAGAAGAAAAGAAAGAAGGAAAAGGGGAAAGACATGAAAAGGATGAGATAATAGAAAGATCAAGGCAAGGTAGGAACATTGAGAAGAGCGCTGCCATAAGTAAACCTCGGAGGAGTTAGTTCCTGATGTCTTAAAACCTGGAAATGAAATGATAGTATCTGAGGATCTGTGGTTAACAGATGAATTGATGAGAGGATGAACATGAAGAGAGTGGTTATAGGAGCCATTCCCTTTTCCTTCTTTGCTTCTCTTTTTATTTTCTTTCCTACAAAACTAAAGTCTCGCCCCCTCTTTATCTTTCTTCCCATGATTACTTTATTTATTTATTTATATTATCATTATGACTTCTCATATAGATTGAATTCATGCTATAAAATTATAAATTTATTAATAATATATATTAATTTTTATAAAATATCAATTATACATTAATTATTATTTAGGTATGAATAATTAATAATAACTATATATTAATCTATACAAATTAATAAATTTTTAAAATTTAATAAAAATTTACACAAATGATTATATTATAAATGTAAAAGTTTATCACTTTGGATGGTCATATGATATTGGATTGTGGTTTGTAGAAAAGGTGATGAGTGTTGTGAAGACTTTTATTTGTAGGTATGATTAAATGAAGAGGATGGATAATAAAGGAAGATGGAAGGTGATTAAAAAGAGGAGGAACGGTGGACAGACTGGAAATGATATAATGACTTAGGTGGAAAGAATACAACCGTTGAATGGCTCTTAATTTGTCACTTTAAGGTTTATGATCCTTTAATTAACCACAAAATTCATTGCTTCCAAGCAACCTTCAATCCTTTATATATTAATTTCGTACCCCTTTTAGGTGCTCACAATTGACTTTCAAGCTCCTAATTACTACTGTTTTTTATTTTAAATATTAATAATTAAATAACATGAAAATAAAGAAAAATTAAAGCCTTGTCTGTTAATAATATTTATCATGATTTAAATATTAATTTTTAAATATTTAAATGATATTTTATAAAATTTATTTCATCTAATTTTTAGAGGTTTGATACTAATTTTACTCCACATTTTTATTTTAAAATATTATATAAATAATTAATAATTAATGATAATTAATGTATAATAATTAATCAAAATAATTATCAACTATTAAAATGTCTAATAGCTATTCAACTAGTTGATTTTATGGAACATCTAAGTTTCAAATGTTTGATTAAAAAAATATTTTTTAAATTTTATTGTAATTGCTCAAATTTTAGTTTATTAATAATTGTACCTTTATTATAAATTTTTCATTGAATTATTGATTTTTAAAAATTGTCTAAAAACTACTTTTTATTTAATAAAAAAGTATTTTCAAATATTTAACCTAAAAATGATATACAATATTGAACACAAGTTTCAAAATATTGGAAATAAATATTAGACAAGTTTAATTTTTTTGCATTGTGATGTTAGAATATAGTTTTAATTTAGAATGTGATGGTTGATATAAATATTAGAGCATAATGTACGAGAATTTTAATTACATTGGAATTTTTGAATTCGTTGATGTATGGTAAAATCTAATAAATGCAGTAGATATAAAATACATACGTACACAAGTGATTATTATTAAAAGTAATTACTCGTACGTAGGGTGTAAATTGGCAGTGATGGAAAATTTTTTTCTATATTTATTTGGATTTTTCTCGTATTCACAAGAGGTAGCGTAGGTGTTTCCTATTTATTATTTATTTATATAATTTTAAGGTGTGATGATTCAAATGCTTTGATATCTCTTCCTATTAAATCCAACTGTACTCCTAATGCTCTTTAGAGGGGAGTGAATAGTCAACCTTGGGTGCCATCCCAAGAGTTAGTCTCGTGACAGGCCTTGATCGAGCCTGTCTACAGTGTAGGATTTTGTAGGATTATCTCCCTACTTACACACGAAGCATGGGCATCGGATCTGTGTATCGATTCCATTTATTAAATAAAAGAAGTAGTTTTGTTCTTGTTTGTTCTTAATGTCTCCCCTCGTCCCCCCGCACTCTAGCAGGTGGCCCTTATGTAATGCTTGTGATTAAGGTTGTGCCTACTATATGTGTTATCTGTTGTTGTGCGGTGCTTGCCCGTGTGTGTTCTAGCATAGTATCAAACTTCGCTCAGGAGCTAACCCTTCTTCTCCTTGCATGATAGGTTATTGAATAGGCAGGCTTGTTGAGATAATGTATCATACAAGCATCGTACGGGTGGATTAAAAGAGCATTGGGAGATACCCGTGACACTTGGTATCATAGCTCTAACTAATACATGTAGGAATACACTGATGGCTAAAACTATGACTTCAAAATAAGCTCGCATTGAGGGGCTAGAGAAACGTGTGGAGGAACTCCAGACTGAACTTGAATGTTGGGCAAGTAAGTGTGGAGGTGCTTGAAAAAAGAATTATAGAGCTTGAAAATAAGTGGAACAGTTCTAATATGGAAAAAACATGCATTGAGGTACTTGAGAATCATATGAAATTGCTGCAGGTTATGGTAGCCCCCAGTTAATACTTTTGATGATGTGTTATTAAAAGTGGATTTACTCCAAGCCGTGGTAGCTCGAGCTGCGATATTTGAAAAATTATTACAACACCCTACGGTAGTAGAGGAGTTACTCGTGAAATTTTCTTCCCCTAGTGATCGACCAATCGAGCTTAAGGTTGCCCACGAAGGGACAATTACAGGTGCTAATACTTCTCTTAGTATGGAGGAGCGGATTGCAAAGATGGAGAGAATTGTGTCCAGTATTGTCTTAAGATAATTCATAATTGAGGAAAGACAAGCTCAAGAGACAGTGGGGGAGCCTATGGAAGCATGGATAAAGGATGCAAAAGCCATATTTGATGCACTATGTGAGAAAATTCAGACCCTAAAGGAAAGCATCAATGACATGAAGGGCACTATCAGGCCCGAATAGGTGATTGAAGGAGGAGTAGCTCAAACCAAAGTCTCAGGACTAAAGTCGCTCAATAGGGCTTGGAACTCTCGAGTTGTTAATAACTTCCTATTTGATTTGGAGCTTTATTTCAAGGCAACAAAGACCAAATCGGATGAACAATGATTGGTGCTAACTCTTACATACTTAACGAAGGATGTCAAGTTATGGTGGAGGACCAAGGTCGAGGAGATATGTAGGGGGAAGTGCACCATCAGTACTTGGGATGCCATCAGTACTTGGGATGCATCCATATGAGAGTATGTTTAGGATTTTTTAACATTAATCCTAGATACTCTTGATATGGCTGAAACAGATAAGGTGTATTGATTCCTGGAAGGGTTGAAGCTATGGGCTAAAGTGGAGTTGTAGAGGCAGAGGGTGATAGACTTGCCATAACCATCACTGTAGTAAAGAGTTTAGATGATTATGCAAATAACTTAGGAAAGCATAAGGCTTCATCTGCAAGTACTCCGAAGGAATGGAGGGATCGATGGAACGAACCATAGTTTTGAATCAGGTAGCAAGGTGTGGGATTGAACATGTATGTTGGGAGCAACGGAGGCACTAATGCATTTGGTAAGAAATTTATTGCAGGTAGAGTGGAACTTGGGAGTGTTAGAGGACAAGAAACTAGAGCTAGTCAACAAGTGGCATTAGGCTTGGAAAGTTGAAGTTCAAGTGCTTTCTTTGCAATGGATCATATCGAGTTGCTGATTGCTCTAACAATAAGTTCTTGACAGCATTGTCAACTCTTAAAGAAGTAAAGACGCAATCAACAGTTGACCACAAAGAAGACGAGGAGGAAATTGTTGTAGCAGGAGCCTTGCGATACTTGAGAACCCTTAGGAAACATTCTTTAAGGGTTTTTAGGGGTTTGTTGACATGGTCATAGACCATTTGAGTGGGGGAGAGTGTCAGGGGTGGAGGTTTTTCCCTGTATTTGAGTTTTTCTTATATTCACAAGGGGTAGTATAGGTATTTCCTATTTATTATTTTTTATGTAATTTTAAGGTGTGATGGCTCAAATACTTTAATGTCTCCTCCTGCCAGGTCCAATTATGCTTCTAATGCTCTTTTAGGGGGGAATGACTAGTCAGCCTTGGGTGCCATCCCGGGACCTAGTCTCCCGATAGGCCTCAATTAAGCCTATCTCTAATGTAAGATTATATAGGATTATCCCCCCTGCCTACATACGGGACATGAGAATTAGATCTGTGTATCGATTCCATTTATCAAATAAAAGAAGTAGCTTTGTTCTTGTTCATTCCTCATGTCTCTCCTTGTCCGCCCGCACTCTAGCGGATGACCATTATGTGATACTTGTGATTAAGGTTATGCCTGCTATATGTGTTGCTTATGGTTGTGTGATGCTTGCCTGTATGTTGTTTTGGCATAGTATCATACTTCACTTGGGAGCAAACCCTTCTCCTCCTTGTATGACTGGTTATTGAATAGGTAGGCTTGTTGAGGTAGTGTCTGATACAAGCATCCCACGAGTGGATTAAAAGAGTATTGGGAGCCACTTGTGACATAAATGAGCCGAGTCGAGTTGAGTATTTAATTGCTCAAGTTTGGTTCATGAAATTTTAATGAAACTTGAGGTCTACTCGAGCTCAAAATTTTTGAAGTTTGAGCTCGAATGTTTAAGGCTCAAACTTGGCTCAAAGATTGGCTTGAATTTTTGATTCAAGCTTAGCTCAAAATTTTGGTTCAAGCTAGACTCAAATTTTAGTTTAAACTCACCTTGATTTTGACTTAAGTTTGAGCTTGGCTCAAACTCAATTTATTTTCGCATTCGAATAAAACTAAAAAATAATTCAAATCTAAACTCATATTGAGGCTCATAATTGAACTTGAAAATAGGCTAAAATTATGGTTTGAAAATAGAATCGAGACTCGAAAACAATTTCAATAATACACTTGAAAAAATAAATATATATTAGATAGGTAAATATTTCTTCAAAACTAATATATATTAGACATTAATTTTAAACTTGTTATTTTTTTAACATAATAATTCAATTATATTATTTTAACATAAAATATTCAAATTATTTATTTAATTTTTAATAAATGATTAACATTCTTGAATTTTTAATTTATCAAATTAAATAATATGCATATAAATTTTATAAAGATTAATAAAATTATTTATTATTAAAAATAAGGTAAAATATTTTTTATAAAATTTCAAATTTTTATTAAGTATATAAATAAGTTATTTAAAAAATATTTGAGATAATATAAATAATTATTATATAAATTTTTTAAAATATATAATTATTTATGGATAAATAAATTTATAAATAATAATAATAATAAAATATTATTTAATGATAATTAATATTTATTATATATAAAAGACAGATAATTAACATTTATTTTTTAAATATAAAAAATATAATTATATATAAATTATATTAATAAATATGTTTTTTATTTGTAATATTTGTAATCAATTTTAAATAATTTTAATTCACAAAATTATTATCATAAATTATTGATTTTATAAAGAAAAAATAATCATTTCCCTGATAATTGCATCGTTGTGCCTGGGCTGTGAGGGCTCTCAGCCACATGGATAGTTCAATGTGCTCATCAGCGCCTGACCCTGAGATGTGGATCATCCAAGGCACATTTAACATTTAAAATTTTAGTTTAATAAAAATATAAAAGTAGATAAATAATATTTTTTAAATAAAATTCTTATATATCTACTTTGATCATTGTTAATTTATTGAATCATGTTCTTCTCTCATCCTAAATTATTGCTAGTTTTACAATATAATAGATCTATTAGTTAATTTATAAGCATTATTTGCATTGAAATTTTTGTAATTTAAATAATTTATTTATTTTAGTTCTATTGAATTTAATACATGGCTTGAATTGTATGATTTTAAGTACTAAATAAATATATCTTATCTATATTAATTATGTTTTATTTAAAATTAAAAATAAATATTTTGTACAACATTAATTAGAAAATTATTTATAGATAGAATAATATAAAAATTAATTTTTTTATATAAACAATATATTATTAATTACTATATACATATATTTTTTTAATTTAGCATTCATATATATGAATAAATTATTAACATTATATAATAAAATAAATTATATAAAAATAATAAAATAAACGAGTTAACTCACAAGCTTATAAATGAGTTGTTCCATGAGCTAGTCAATGAACTTATAAACGAACTTAGTATCAATAAGTTTAAGTTCAACTATTTATAAAACGAACTTCAAAATCAAATTTGAGCTTGATTCATTTAATTTAACGAACGAACTCGAATAAGCTTTTATCGAATTGAGTATCAAGTAGTTCAAAAACGGCTTGGTTGATTTATACCCATGCTGACACGTGATTGAACTGTAATTAAATTATTTGATCCCTTGAACTATTCTTCACCGTAGAGAATGACGTGTGGTACCTATTTTATTATTATTAATTATCATTGGTATTTGTTTACTGAATTATACGAATTTTTCAAATAAAGTTTAATATTATTATATTTTAAAAGATTTAAATTAATTAAGCTAATAACAACATGTAACCATACTTTTTGAAATGATTAATTACCGAAATAATAGTTGAGAAAGTATGAGTACTAATAATTAATTATGAATTACCTAATTTCTAACATTCAACTTGTATAAGATTTTGACAGATTTTATGAACATGAAGAGAATAACAAGTTTAGTAAATTATGAAATAACTTTATATTGTTCTTATTTCAGTAAATATCATTTTTGATTAAAAGTAATACATTTTTAAAAAAATTTATAAAAATAACAGACCATTTGAAAGTATTTATAAAAATAGTATTTTAAAAATTTAACATAGATTTAATTTAAATTTATTTTAATTTGTAAAATTAATTTTGTTTGGATCATTTGCTATTTGATTTTCTTGGATCTATTTTTTGTTTGTGTATTATTTTTGAACATTTTATTTTATATTTTTTTTATGTTGTTATATTTTTTTTGTTTTTGATATATTGTTTTCTTCTGTTTTTGTTTGATTCCAACATTTCAATATTTTTAGATGTTTTTTATTTGGTTGTTATTTTTAGCTTTTGATTGTTTAATTTTTTGTGAAATTATGACCAGTTGATATATCTCATAAATTTTTTTAAAAATTATAATATAAAAATATCATTAAAATAATAATTAATAATGTAGAAGTATGATATTATAATGATTAACATTTCTTTTTATAATTTAGAAGATAAAATTGAAATATTAAAATTAATTTAATTAAATGTGATATTTAATGAACAAATAAAAAATAAATGAAAATTTATTAAAACAGTACTATAAAATATGAAAATTAAGTAATAACCTAATCATAACTACTAGTCTTCAACATGAGAATTCTTTAATTATCCGCTATTATTCTGGCACTTGTCCTTCTCTTGATCTGAAAGTCAATAACGTAAGAAATGGGGAATTGAGATGGAACATGGTTGCCGCCAGTCGGTGCTTCCCCATGTTTTCTAGTATCACAAGTTTATTAAAGCCCTTACCATGCGAGGACTCGTTAAATATTAGTATTTTAAATAATTACACATTTTTCTTGATTCTATTATTCTTTTATCTGTAATTTAGCAAAAAGTAATTTAGGTAATTCAAATGTGGTTTTAAAACATTATCCATAGTTATGATATTTCTGTTAATATTCATCGAAAAGGGTTAACGTGTCAATGATTACTTGTGGTTTTTTAGGGTTTATCAGATCCTTTTTTTTTATATATTATTCTTGTTTCTATATTTGACGTTTACCCAACTTCGATTGTCGAATCTATCTGATTATCCTGATTGATACCTTTGAATATGAATCTTTAGATTATTAATTTCAACCAATTCGAGTATCAACATAAACTAGATATTTTCTGCAATTTCTTGAAACTGGGTTTGTTGGATTAACCGAAAAATCCAAATCTGAAGATCCGAAAGGATCAAAGAAACTTGATGAGCTTCAAAATCTCAGAATTAATGGCAGAATGAATGATTAATACTTCCAGATTCTCATATCAACAGAAACTGGAAAACACTTTTAATTACTAGAACGAACAGGGTTTAATACATGAGAAAAGAAAACCAAAAGCAGCCATATTCTACAGGAATGTTACGTCATTTCCAGGAGAAACAGAAAAAGAGGCTTCCCCAGTTGAAACCCTGCCATGGAGGATTCATCAACGGGCACAACTCAGGCTGGCAATAAAAAAAAGCATGAACAGCCCATACAATAATATATACACAAGAATGAAATTATAAGGCAAGAAATGAAAGATCAAGGAAAGACAGGAACATTAAGAGGAGCAGCAGCAAATTCTGAAGGAGGGAACTCTTGATGATTTGGAACTTGGAAGTTGAATGATAATAGCTGAGGAGCATTTAGGATACGAATTGATGAATCAAGGATGAAGAACAAAAGAGTAGTGATTGGAGCCATAACGTCTGTCAGTCTATGGCAATATTATCTGTGTGTATCTATATATACACTTTCTTGTTCTTGTGGCTGGTTAGATATATATATATATATATATATATATAGACATAGATTGATAAAGGGTCAAGATCAAAATAAAAAGAGTAGTTAATAATTACCATTAATATAGTTGGGATGATCATGCTTGCAAGAAAAGTTTGTAACATGATCATGTTGACTTTCTTTTCCTTTACTAGTTGTTATTTATTTATTTTCAATAATTCTATAAGTATTCAATTATTCAATTATTATAAAAATAATTTACATTTAAATTTAAAAAATCTCAATATACAATAAAACTCCAACCAAATTTTTAATGTATTTCCAAAGACTCAGACCTTATATAGATAATTTTAGATAATTATAAAAATAATGAATTTTATTTCATATTTTAAAATAATTATGAATATTTTTTGAGAATTTTGTAAAAAAACAAATTTTCTTATAAAAATAATAACTTTTATAATAAATATATGACAAAATTTATAATAAAATTTTCTCTTTGATCTATAATAAATTTATACAAATTTTAAAAAATATTACTTAATATTATTTTAAAAAATTCATGATTTTTGTAATTTTTAAATATTATAGAAAATTTGTCATAAATTTTTGTATCGTAAAATTAATATAAATTATATTATAATTAAATACTTAAAATGTAATAAGTTAGATTAACTTACAAAGTTTAAAAATCAAATGAACTTGAATTTAATTTATTACTATTGAAAAAAACAAATAAAACTACTGTAATTAAATAGAAGTATATTAATTTGAATATAATTGTAATTAAAAAAGATTTAAATGCATAATTAATAAGGGTATTAAGTGCAAAAGGTGGCCGCTTTGTTGGTTATAGTTAATTGCTCGGAAGAAACTTCAACTCAAGCGTGTCAACTTTCGTAGTTAAAATCCATAAAGAGAAAATTAGTCCACTCAAACCCACGCATTGAAAAGTATGGATGACTTCTCTTTTCTTTTTCCAATGGCCGGTGATAAAACGCGTATTGATTTCAATAAGCCACGTCATTTCTTCCAAAAAATATAATAACAATTTAACGGTCAGATAAATCATAATAAAAAAAATGCCATAAAAAATTCGAAAAGTATTAGTTTAAGTTCCAATTTTTGAATTTTTTCTTCTTAGAAAAATAATTACTCAATAAAATTATTTTAATTAATTACCTCTTTACATGTATAACATTGGCCAAATCAAAAACTCAAGATATGAATTGGATAAAGGGAGATAAATTGTATTAAAAAGTTATCATGCAGGTTTAGATTAAAAATAAATGGGTTAATCACATAAATATTATATTTTAAATAATTTTTTATATAAATATTATTTTAATTTTAATTTTAATTTTAATTTTTATTATATTTACTTTTATCTTTTTTTTAAAAAGAATATTTATTCTTACATTATAAAAAATTCTTATCATCATTAATTATAAAAAATTCTTCTTTTTATAATTTGTTTTTGTTTTTGATTATTATTTTTATATAAAATAGAAATATTATTTTTTCTTTTTTTTATTCTCATCGTTATTTTTCATTTTTATTGTTTTAATTTGAAATATTCTTTATTATTTATAATTTATTTATTTATTATTATATGAAGTTCTAAAATATATATATATATATATGTATTTATTTTTATATATTATATGATACTAAAGTTTTATAACATACGTTGCACGTTAGTACGATTTTTTTAACCCGTCATTTGGTAATAATTTTATATTTCATTTTTTCAAATTTTTTATCATAGTAATATTTTTTATAATTTTAAATTAATATTTGACATTTAAGTATTATATACTTATTTAAAATGTTGTTTATATAATATTTTCATCCATTCATTCAAAAAAAAATGAAAATAAATGTTTATTTATCTATTTGATAGCAAAACCTTTTTATAGATTATATTTTTTATATATGTCGGTTTCTTTTTTTTAGATGATCCTTTTTGACTAATATCTTTGTTATTGAGCTTAAAATCACTCTTAATAATGCAATATATAATTATTCATGTGAAAAGACATCTTTTAACAAATATACTCCTACATTTGGTATTTTTTATCCCTATATCTTGTTCATAGTCATTGCAAAATACAATCGTACTGGAAATTGCTTCCTTTTAAATTAGAATGAATATTTTTTCACCTTCTGGTGGATTAAATGATATTCTTAATAGTAACATTTTGTCACGTCTGCACACACATGGCTTGGACATTTTACAATTGCATTACATAATCGATGGATTTTTGATGAATAGTGATTTATTCTATTTTATTTTAGAATTGTTGAAGGTATGGATATTTAGGTTGATGAATTAGCATGCCTAAATCATTGCGTTAGGATAAATTGCTATTATTAATTACGTTAATTCGTGATGATATGATATTTTGCATTAAATTAAGTCAGGATTGTGGGTGAATTAATTGATTAGCCAAGTAATTTGAATTATATTATTTATTAGTAATCAGCGCGTGAAGTTATGCGTAATTAGTTAAATAGTGGAGTATTGATTGATTTTTA
>CANYBF012075197.1:0-24039 GCA_948192965.1 Dalechampia spathulata
TTTGGGACTTCTTACCAATAAAATTAGTAAAACAATAAAAACATATAAAATACTTAGTAAAACTTAAAGAAAACTAAAACAAAACACTAAAAACACATATGAAATGGTTATGAAAAAGCAACATAAAAACATGTGATCAAAGAGAACGGGTTATAGCGCTAGACCAAACAGATGAGACCCCATGGTACGCTGATATCATGAACTTTCTGAAGACTGGTACTTATCCAGAAGAAGCCAACAAAACTGATAAGCTAGCTCTATGCAGACTAGCAGCCAATTTTACCTGGCATCAGGGTGTTCTCTATAGAAGAACAGTAGATGGCCTACAACTTTGGTGCATGTCAAGGAAGGAGATTGAATCAATCATGTAGACTATACACGCCGGTGTATATGGGTCCCACATGAATGGATTCATCCTCTACAGAAAAATCCTATGCCAAGGATATTTCTAGCTCACTATGAAGTCAGACTGCATACAATTTGTACAAAGATGCCATGAATGCCAGATTCATGGGGATTTGAGTCACCTACCACTAGTCGAATTGCAGAATTTGACAATGCCTTGGCCATTCTCAGTCTGAGGAATTGACATCATGGGTGAGATTCATCCAAACGCATCCAATGGACATCGGTACATACTGGTAGTCATAGACTAGTTCTCTAAATGGGTGGAGGCAGAATCCTACAGCAAACTGGGGGCAAAGCAAGTTGCCAAGTTCATAGAGAAGAATCTCATATGCCGATATGGGATACCGCATCACTTGGTGTCAGATAATGGAGTACAATTCAAGGACCAAGTTGCTGACTTACTATAAAAATATGAAATCAAGCACCATCGATCTTCTCCTTACCGCCCTCAAGCTAATAGGGCAGTTGAAGCGGCTAATAAGACGATCAAGTGCATCTTGGCCAAAATCGTACAGACTTACAAGCATTGGCACAAGCAGCTACCATTTACTTTATAGGGTTATAGAACCACTATAAAGAGTCCTACGGGTGCTACCCCTTACTCCCTGGTTTATGGGACAAAAGTCATATTACCAATTGAAGTGGAGCTAAAGTCACTTCATGTCATTCTAGAATCTTAGTTGCCAGAAGCTGAGTGGAAAAGGGCCAGATACGAGCAACTAGTTGCTATTAATGAGAAGCGGCTGAAAGCTCTCTATCATCTATAGCTTTACAAAAAGCACATGGCAAACACATTCAACAGAAAGGTCAAGCCTGTTATCATACAGGAAGGTGATCTAGTTCTAAAGCAAGTCAGACTAGCCATCCATGACCCTCATGAAAAGTTCAGGCCTAACTGGGAAGGCCCGTTCTTGGTTAAGAAGATCCTCTCCAAAGGCGCTGTCCACATTTTAGACTTGGAGGGTAACGAATTCTCAGAACCTGTCAACCTTGATCGGCTGAAGAAGTATTTTATCTAGATTAAAGGGTAAAAAGAAAAGCCAAATAAAAATGAGAAGTCTGGTGAACCGAAAACCTACATAGGCAGTTCATGCAAAAGTTAAGGTAAAATGAAAAACATTCACTCGATGAGTTGAAAATCTGCTTGGACAACTCATGCAAAAGTTAGAGCTCTTAAAAGCAAAAGGAGAGCGTTAAAATAATTGATCAGAAAATCCCGTACGAGACTGGTGCACATCCAGGACTACTGTGTTAATTTTAACATTTTCCATGTAAATGTTTTAATCTCATTAATGCAAATGAAGCATGTGTTCATAAACTTAGCCATAAGTTATACAAATCTCAAATACAAAGTGCTATCCTTCTTTATTATACATTATTGCCTAATAATGTCTCATAGTACAGGACTCAGGCATAGCGCAGCACCCACAGCTTGTACTCATCATCTGTGGCAGATCCAGCTCCAAGAATCTCCACCAACGCTATCCGATGACGAGGCCAAGTCCTCTCCATGTGCTCTACAAAGCAAGGCACTAGCCTTCCTCCCTCAAACTTTGTTAATCAAGGTATAGTCTGGTGATGGTCATACTGATGACAAATCTTAGCAGGATTGTAGTGCATGCAATGCTTAAATCCTGGCAATGAGATACAATCAATATAGGTCATCACAGTCACATATTGTATGTGCCACCAAGGAAAGCTCCACCTGATCTCGCTCTCAGGTCGGGTCCCCATCCACTCAGTCCAGCCTTGGAATGTCATCATTGAAGGCATAACCTCTTTGCATGTGGCTATGAGGGAGGTATCTTTATGGGTCCCCTGTTGGCGGTACCATGATCCCAAGCTTTTCTTGAAGCCAGATCTGTTACAAGATAAAATAAAAATAAAAGCTCGCTGAGTTGAAAACCTTGCAAAAGGTTGCTCAGGTAAAAATAAGAGCAACCCACTGAGCTGAAAACCCAAGGGGGCAGTTCAGGCAAAAGTTAGGGTCTGAAGCAAAATCAGCAACCCAATGAGCCGAAAACCTCACAAAAGGTGACTCATGCAAAAATTAGGGCAAAACCATACTTTTCTAAGTTGAAAACCTGCAAAGGCGGCTTAGAATTCTTACATGCAATAGGAGTAAGCTACCACTAAAGCGCTCAGACTGCCCTCATTTTACTCTGTCTAGACTAAGGATCATGTATGCTACAATCTTCACTAGAGTGGTCTTCATCAGGGCTGGGGCTGTCTGGAACCTTGATATTGTAGCGCTCCAGACGCGCCGTCAGTCTCGCAATCTTCTGGCCCATCTCTTCTATCATCCGAGCGTAGCGATCATGCTCCTCTCGCTCCAACTGTTTACTCATCTATAAACACCAACATGTAGGCATATAAGTCATGCATCCATGCATTTCCACGCACTCATATTTATAATAGGTACTCACCGCAGATGGGCAGCATATAGGGGAACGTGCTCCGCATGTAGCAAATTTTGCTAACATGCGCCACCCTGTGGGAGTGCCTGCTAATATGCGCTCAGGTCCCACTAAGATGCACGTAAAAAGTTAGGCCTTTGGTAAAAATTTCAAAATTTTTAAAGGTTGTTTGCTCCGTCGAGCCCAATTTTCACGACCCACAGTGTTTGAAAAATCCTGAAAATTAGTCAGAATGCAGCAGAATGATACCTTAAAATTTAGGTATTTTTTCCTGGACCATTTTAATACTAATTTCACTGATAAATTATTTTCCCATGTCTCGCAAAGATAGGAAATTGATCCAGCAGACGATCAAAAATAGTCAAACCTTTGACTTCTGGTCAAGCCATTGACCAGACAGTGTTGCATTTTGGAGACAGACAACACTTATTAGATGGCACGAGAATATGATCTGACGGTTGATCACCCCGACCCAGCAAATGGTCACCTCTGGTTCCGTAACTAAACCACCTGATCTAGCAGAGATCACAGAGTCAAGCCTTTGGCTTCAAAACCCTAACGCATAGGAATCTGAACGCCAATTTCAGATGATGATACTGACAAGAAACCCATTGGTCTCGCAGGGACCACTGGTCAACCCTGATCGGAATAGCCTGAATGTCGGGCCTTTAGTGATAGAGCTGGGATTTTTACTGGTCAAAACCATCGACCAAAAAATGTCAGAGACCTAGCAGAGGATCCCAAATGCTGTTTTGGATATATCTGACATTTATATGATGGTACGAGCATTGACCCTACAGACGATCATCCAGGCCCCGCAGTTGACCACTCGATCCAACAGTGATCATAGAATCAAGCCCTTGATTCCTAAAGCCTAGCAGTAGGTACCTGAACACTGACTTCAGATAATTTTAAGCCTCACAGCGTAGCCATCAGTCCCGCTAAGGACCTCGGATTAGCATTGATCATTTTAGCTTGAGCACCAGGCTCCCAATGACAGAATTGGGTCGTAAGCCTCAGTATGAGCAATAGGTCAGCTTTGATCATCTGGCCAGAGCATCGGGCTCCTAGTGGTAGGATTAGGATTCAAGCCTCAACGGGAGCATCCCCGCAAGCCTCAGCATGAGTATCAGGCCTTGACACAAGCATCGATCAGGTACCTTTATTACTTCTTGTGAAAAGTCATGTTATAATCAGATCTCATTTTGATGACTTATAATTGTGTCGCCTCAAAATGGTCCTGATTAGGGGGCAAACTGTTGACCCTGACTTTTCACCCTTATGCCATTTTGGGTTTCTGTTGATTCGGCTCGGTATTAGTCCCCGATATCAACCCCGATTATGCATATATGCCTTTGTGGCTTCCCCCTAAGTATTTTAAGGCATAGAGGACATCGTAGTTTATGGGGCCCACCACGATGTCTGGCAGGGCCCGCTACCCTTGTCAGCCTTTTCTGAGTGTTCTGTGCATACAAAACACATTTCATCTTGCTTACATGAAGCAAAGCACATAGCATTATATGCTAAGAAAAATAGCTCAGCAGGGCCCACGTGTTGGTGGGCCCCTTCACCTTCATTAGCTTATTTTGAGTATTCTATGCATACAGAGTACCTAACATGTTGCCTATGCAAGGAACAGCACACGACATGCCATATGCCACATTTCGGGCACATCACACTGTAGGCCCACCAGGGGCATTGGTAGGGCCCGCTACCTCTATCAGCCCATTCTGCATGTTCTGTGCACACAGAACACATTTTCATTGATGCCTGCATGAGCCACAACACTTGGCATGCCAAATGCAACATTCTGGGCTCACTAAAGGCACTAGTAGGGCCCACCAGCTCTATCAACCCACTCTGAGTGTTCTGTATACACATACCACATTCTACGTATTGCCTATATGAGGCATAACACTTGGCACGCTAAATGCCACATTTTGGGCCATATAGCATTATGGGCCTGAAATGGGCCATTAGTGGAACTCATCGTTCGTGGCTGAATTTGGCAAAACTCAAAACTGCAAAATGACTCAAAATGTTGATTGGATCTCAGTTGATATGTGACATGTATTACATTTCACCCTTATGAGGTGAAATACATGAATAGGGTGTATAGCACTATGCATGTAGCATATAGCAAAATAAGGCTGGCTAGGGTGCCCACTTCGGGCACGTATTGTGACTTGTTCCCGTGTCGGAATGGCTTGATATAAGTTTCCTTCCTAAGAATAAGTTGCACACATGAATTTTGCATATTCATTTTCCATTTACACATATGTTTTTCCCTCCGTTTGGCTCGTGCAAAATGGCTGCCAACACAGATTTTCCAACACAGCCTGCACAGATTGGCTAAGGTGCTTACTTCAGGCACATATTGCAACTTGTTCCCGTATCGGAATGGCTTGATACAAGTTTTCATTCCCAAGGATAAGTTACAGACATTAATGTTGTATATTTATTTGCCATTTGGGCACACCATTTTCCCCCCGTTTAGTCCGTCCAAAATAGCTGCCAATACAGATTTTCCAGCATAGCCTGCACAGGCTGGCTAAGGTGCCTACTTTGAGCACGTATTGTGACTTGTTCCTGTATTAGAATGGCTTGATACAAGTTTCCATTCCTAAGATTAAGTTGCATACATGAATTTTGCATATTCATTTGCCATTTAGGCACACCGTTTGCCCCCCGTTTGGTCCGTCCAAAATGGCTGCTCATCACAGATTTCTGGGACAACCTGCACAGGCTGGTTGGGGTGCCTACTTCGGGCTCATATTCCGATTTGTTTCGGTATCAGAATGGCTTGATTCAAGTTTCCATTCCTAAGAGTAAGTTGCAGGTATGAATTTTACATATTCATTTGTCATTTGTGCACACCATTTGCCCCTCGTTTGGTCCATCCAAAATGACTGCTCATCATAGATTTTCAGGACAGCCTGCACATGATGGCTAGGGTGCCCACTTCGGACACGTATTGTGACTTGTTTCGGTATCAGAATGGCTTGATTCAAGTTTCCATTCCCAAGAGTAAGTTATAGACATGAATTTTGCATATTCATTTGCCATTTGGGCATACCATTTACCCCCCGTTTGGTCCATCCAAAATGGCTGCTCATCACAAATTTCTAGGATAGCCTGCACAGGCTGGCTAAGGTGCCCACTTCGGGCATGTATTGCAACTTGTTTTGGTATCAGAATGGCTTGATTTAAGTTTCCATTCCCAAGAGTAAGTTGCAGATATGAATTTCACATATTCATTTTCCATTTGGGCATACCATTTACCCCCCGTTTGGTCCATCCAAAATTGCTGCTCATCACAGATTTTCGGGACAGCCTGCACAGGCTGGCTGGGGTGCCCACTTCGGGCACGTATTGCGACTTGTTCCGGTATCAGAATGGTTTGATTCAAGTTTCCATTCTTAAGAGGAAGTTGCAGACATGAATTTTGTATATTCATTTGCCATTTGGGCATGTGTTTCACCCTCCGTTTGGCTCATGTAAAATGGCTGCTCACCTAGTTTTGGGACCTTATCCCACATTGCTAAGCCTAAGGGTGCCACCCCTCCTAAGGCTACTATAAATACAAGGTGAAGCCTTCCTCTTCCAATACATAAAATATCATATAAATGATACACAATATCATACAAATGATATAACTTAAGTAAAATTTTAATTAGGTTTAGCGACTAATTAAATTTTTACTAAAATCCTAAGCTTTTGGGAATTTGGGGGGAGCGACTTCTAGCCTTGGTAAGTCTTTTCTTCCTTCGATTTTTTAAAGTTAATTTAGCTTTATTGTTATGTTTAGCTTATTATCTTAGTTTAGCTTTACTACCATGTTTAGCTTATTGTTTTATTTAGCTTTACTGCCATGTTTAGCTTTTTACTATGCCATGTCATCATACCACATGCCATGATGAATAGTAACTCATGAATAGTAACTCATGACTATTATGCCATTATGCCACGTCATATGCTACTATGGCATGCCACATGTCATACGCCATTATACCATGTCATCATGTCACATGGCATGCCATATGTCATATGCCATTATGTCATGTCATCATGTCACATACCATGCCATATGTCATACGCCATTATGTCATGTCATCATGCCACATGCCACATCATCATGTCACATGCCGCATCACCATGTCATGCCATCTTACGTCCATCAAACTTCGGCATTTGTTTGCTATTAACGATCTTGCTTATTTATTTGCATTTTCACTCGTGCTACCCGAGGTGGAAATTTCCTAAGGAAGTTGAGACATTACTAAATGTCTTGGATTTTTGTACTGACAAAGATCCTTTGTAATATAATAGCATTATTCCCCACTTTAGGATTTAGCATTAAATCCCACGTGTATCCCCCATTCTCCTCGATGCCTTTCATCGGCCTTTCAATATTTTTATTCGTGGATGGATTTATATTTGCCTAATATATGTCATCATGTCACATGCCATGTTACATGACACATCATACACTTTTATGCCATGCTATGCATATACCATGCCATAACATATATTATCTCGTATGCCAATACAATCCAAATACGCTAATACGTAATGCAATACCATGACACGCTGTATGTCATACCATATACCATGTTGAATACCAATTCATATACATATAACTATGCCATGCCATTACACATATATATTGCTATGTCATATCATGCATATGGTATGTCATTCACTTCACATATCATGCATATGGTATGTCATTCACTATACCATGTCATACATATGTCATGCCATACATCAATCTACATGTCATGCACATGATATGTCATACATTATCTTCATATGCCATGCATATGATATGTCATTCACCTCACATGCCATGCATATGTCATGTTATATATCATCTCACATATCATGCATATGATATGTCATTCATTTTACATGCCATGCATATGGTATGCCATCCATGCTACATGTCATGTCTTGCATCATCTCATATATCATGCATATTATATGCCATTTATTCCACATGCCATGCATATGCCATATCATCCATCTCACATGTCATGCATATGCCATGCCACTCACTTTATATGCCATGCATACACCATACACCTATAACGCCAATACGATCCAAAAACGCTAACGTATTATGCTATACGTGCTATTTATCATGATTATATGCTTATATATCATGCTAAGTTGTCATATCATGCATATGATATATCATTCACGTTCATATGTCATGCATATACCATGTTACTTTTTTGCTATTTCGCATGCCATGCATATGCCATGCCATCCAAATGCCATATAGCATTATGTGATATTCTATGTGCAACCTTGCAATGCTAAATCACATACCGCGCTATGTGTTTACATATACGCTCGTATTCTTACCTACTTAGGACAATTAATCTCAACTATAATGGTAAAATCGATCTTGGAAACTCATAGAATAGATCTCCACCACCCGAACCCAATCTCTAAAGGGTTTAACTAGCACTCATGTTATGGGTCAGTTTGACCAATCCGGAACCATCCAGTTGCGACTCCCTTATGACTCTCTTAAGTCTGTATCATTCCCTGAGGGAACCCCTTAGGAAGACTGTGCTTTCACTCCAAGTGTCCGTGAGCATCGCAAGCCTCGCTCTGGGCTCCGGCAGAAACCGAGCACTCACAGTTCCCCAATATGCATTAAACTTAACCCCTATCATTGGCCAGCCTGGTACGAGATTTTCTAATCAACCATTTTAATTCTCTCTTTTTGCTTTTAAGAGCTCTAACTTTTACATGGGTTGTTCGAGCAGATTTTCAACTCATCGAGCCAATGTTTTTCTTTTTGTCTTAATTTTTGTGTGAGCTGCTTATACAGGTTTTCATTTCACCAGACTTTTCATTTTTTATTTTGCTCTTTCTCTTGCCCTTTGCTCTAGACAAAATATTTCTTCAATCGATTAAGGTTGATAGGTTCTGAGAATTTGTTGCCTTGAAAATTTGAAATGCGGACAGCACCCTTGAAGAGGATCTTTTTGACTAGGAATAGGCCTTCTCAATTTGGTTTGAACTTTCTGTGAGGGTCACGAATAACTAGTCTGACTTGCTTCAGGACTAGATCACCTTCCTGTATGGCTATAGGTTTAACCTTTTTGTTGAATGCGTTCACCATGTACTTTTTGTAAAGTTGTAGATGATAGAGAGCCTTTAGTCACTTCTCATCAATGGTGACCAGTTGTTCATATCTAGCCTTTTTCCACTCAACTTCTGGCAACTGAGATTCCAAAATAACATGAACTAACTTTAACTCCACTTCGATTGGTAATACAGCTTTTAGCCTGTAAACCAGAGGGTAGGGGGTAGCACCAGTAGGAGTCCTTACAGTGGTTTTGTAACCCCATAAAGCAAATGGTAATTGCTCATACCAATCTCTGTAAGTCTGTACTATCTTGGCCAAGATCCGCTTGATCGTCTTGTTGGCTGCTTCAACTGACACATTAGCTTGAGGGTGATATGGAGAAGATTGGTTATGTTCAATCTCGTATCTTTCCAATAAGTCAACCACTTGACCCTGGAATTATACTCCATTGTCAGATACCCAGTGGTATGGTATCCCATATCAGCATATGAGATTTTTCTCTATAAACTTGGTGACTTACATTGCCCCTAGTTTGCAGTAGGATTCTACTTCCACTCACTTAGAGAAGTAATCGACAGCCACCAGTATGTACCGATGCCCATTAGAAGCGTTAGGGTGAATCTCACCCATGATATCAATTCTCCAAGCTGAGAATGGCCAAGGCATTATCCAATTTTGCAATTCAATGGGCGGTATGTGACTTAGATCGCCATGAATCTGACACTCATGACACCTCCATACAAACCGTATGTAGTCCGTCTCCATGGTGAGCTAGAAATATCCTTGGCACATGATCTTTCTGTAAAGAGTGAATCCATTCATATGGGGTCCGCATACACCAGCGTGTACTATCTGCATGATTGATTCAATCTCCCTCCTTGATATGCATTAAAATTAAAGACCATCAGCTATTCTTTTGTAGAGGACACCCTGATGCTAAGTAAAGTTGGCTGCTAGTCTACATGGATCTAGTTTATTAGTTTTGTTGGCTTCTTCTAGGTAAGCGCCTGCCTTTAAAAAATTCATGATATCTACATACCATGGGATCTTGTCTAGCTGGTCTAATGCCATAACTCGTTCTCCCTCATAGCAAGGAAACCTCACATGCTCAATGAATATAGGCTGAACTTGACTCTACGGTCATTCATAAATTGAAGCTAGTATGGCCAAGGTATTGACCATCTGATTTTCTTCACGCGATAAGTGAATAAATTGGCATGAGCTGAAATTGCAAGCCATGAGCTTCATGTATTCAGCATAAGGCTTGAGCCTTTCTTCTTTGACATCCCACTCCACCATGGATTGATGAATGATAAGCATTAAATCATCAAATATCTATACATCTTGGGCACCCATCATTAGCAATGTTTCTAGTTTGAAGAGACACGCTTCATACTCAGCCATATTGTTAGTGACTGGAAAGCTCAGGCGCTTTGAAAGCATAATCAGTTTGCCTTCAGGAGTGATTAGCATAACCCCTATACCTACACTCTTCTATTGACTACGTCATTAAAGTGCAACTACCATTTCTAGATGTCAACTACCCCCAAGTGTTCATCTGGGAAGTCCAGCTCAAATGTGTCAGAATCATCCATCAACCTGGATGCTAAGAACTCAATGATTGCTCTACCTTTGATCACTTTGGTAGTGATGTATTGCACATTCAACTCTGATAACATGATCAGCCACTTGGAGATTTTCCCTACAAGCGAAGGAGCTTCATACAAGTTCTTCATAGGATCAATCTTAGAGATCGCCTGCACTTGGTATGATTGGAAGTAATGTTTGAGTTTCCTGGTGACCTAGATCATAGCCATGCATAGCTTCTCAATAGTGTTGTACTTGCATTCTATTGGTAATAGCTTCTTACTCAAGTAGTAGACAGCATGCTCGACTCTAGCTTTTTTTTCTTAAGCCATCATAGCACCCACTGACTCCTCTTCTAAGGCTAGATAGAGTAGTAATGGTTTCCCTAGTTGAGGTAGTTACAGGATCGACGGGTTGGAGAGGTAATGATTCACCCTCTTGAATGCGAACTGGTAATTCTCATCCTAAACCATAAGCTGGTTCTTCCTTAAAAGCTTGAAGATAGGCTCATACATGGTAGTAAGCTTGGTGATGAATCTACTAATGTACTGGAGTTGTCCCAAGAATCCCCTAACTTCGATCTCAGTTCTGGGAATAGGCATCTCAATAACCAACTTTGCCTTATCAGGATCCACTTCAATACCTCTTTGACTGACGATGTGACCCAACAGCTTGCTAGATGTCACCTTGAATGTGCAGTTCTTTGGATTCAACCTGAGTCTATATTTCTAAATGCGCGTAAGAAATCTATCAAGAGTAGCTGGATGCTCTCCTCTGGCGGGAGACTTCACCATCATATCATCCATATAGACTTCGACCTCTTTATGGATCAAATCATGCAACAAGGTTATTGCAGTAGCTGGTAGGTAGCACTTGCGTTCTTCAAGCTGAAGGGCATGACCTTATAGCAGTAGGTCCCCTATTCTGTGATGAAAGCTGTCTTCACCTTATCTGTAATAGCCATTAGGATTCAGTTGTAACCAGAAAATCCATTAGCGAAGGAGTACATAGCGCTGGCAGCTGTACTATCGACCAATACGTCAATATGAGGCAATAAAAAGTCATCCTTTAGGCATGCTTTGTTTAGGTCCTTGTAGTCTACATAGACTTTGACCCTGCTGTCTTTCTTGGGAACTGGAACCACATTAGCTAACCATTCTAGGTAGTCGACCACTTCAAGGAATTTGGCATCCAACTGCTTCTAAACATCTTCCTTGACTTTTTAAGCCCATTCTAGTCGGAGACACCATAGTTTGTACTTAATTGGCTTGAACCCAGGCTTGGTTAGAATTTTATGTTTCACAATGGATCCGTCGACCCCTGGCATATCTTCGTAGCCTAGAGGAAAGGCTTTAATATGCTTTTTAAATGCGCTGATTATTTCTGTTCTCTCTTCAGAGGTGAAGTTTGATGTAATATGGAGTATACATGGTTTATCATCTATATTAATGTTAACATTTTCAGTGCATGATGCATTAATGTCAAAAATGATTGTGTAATGCTCATGCTCATGCATAATGCCATCAAAATACACATCACAAACATAAGTAAAGTTGTTCTTCATTGCATTATATTTAGATGGAATTACATCATCATCAAATAAAACAAAAATTGGGACATCAGTGTCCTTATACAGTAGCTCCTCAAAGGTGCTATCCACTAGAGTAGCAATAAGTCCTCCACATCTAAGTTCTGCAGCTTGGCTTCCAGTGCAGTGACTGTAGTGATTTTCGGCTCTAGGTGGCCGGTGGTGAGATCAACGACATCGCTAAAGATCTAAAAAGCATCATCAGGGCTGATGGTATAAGAAGCAGCAGTGATCTTCTTAGCTACTGTCAAGGCTGACAGGTCATAGATATCACCAAAGATGGTAAACCATTGGTCAAAGAAGTCATCTAAGTTGAGCAACTTGAAGGATGGTCATGTTACGGCTCTCCTTGAATGAAGATAACCATCTTACTCTCCTCTGGCTTGTCTGAAGTATAGGGATCAAACCCAATGTAGTACCTCTCTTCCCACATGGTTGTAGGAATGTCAAACTCTATTGGACCTTGCTGATACCAGCCCAAACCTTTACCAGGCACAAAGTTCATCATTTGCATCATCCTCTCCACAGTGGGACTCGATTGGTATGTGTATGATTCGGGCTCTCTGATGGTAGCGATCTGAAAACCAGTCAGAAGAGGGACATCTTCCCTAATGCAAGCCAAAACAACCTCATCATCAGCAACGATAGTAACCACATCCTCATTATATGGAAACTTGATCTTTTGGTGTAAAGTGGATGACATACCTCTCAAGGGATGGAACCACGATCGGCCTAACAGTAAAGCAAATGACACCGGTATGTCAAGAACTATAAACTCTACTACTGATTCAATTAGCCCGACAGTGATAGTAGCAGTAAAGGTACCAGTAACCTCCCTTTTAGACTCATCATATGCCCTGATGATAGTCTTGCATGGCTTCAGGTTTGAAAGCTGAACCCTGAGTTTAGACAATATCTTAAGAGGGCAGACATTGATGCCGGAACCATCATCCACCATGACATAAGGAGTGGATAAGTTCATAATGTGCACCCTAATGAAGAGTGCCTTGTTATGATAAATACCCTCGACCGGTAAATCACCATCAGAGAAAGTAATCATGCTGGAGTATAATACCCGGTTCACCAACTGACTCTTCATGCTAAAGGTTGAGGCAGATGGAGAGATTTGCATGCTAGAAAGTGCTTCAATGACAGCCCATCGATGCTCTTGGGAGGTTAGCACTAAGTCCTAAATCCTAATATTGGCTTGTGTCTTCTTCAATTGCTTGACAATGATATTATCAAGCTGAGCAACCTGATTAGTTGGTTATGGAGCTGGAGCATTGCTTAGACTAGCCTCATCCCTTACAGGTCTAGCCTCAGTCGGCTTTCTCAGAGTTTTAGGCTTCTTTCCCAGATCGGAAGGAGTAAACACCACTACAAGTCATATTGCAAACCTGAGAGGACATCTTGTTAGCACCTAACCCCTTCTGCTGTTTGGATGGATTAAGCCTCGATTTAGCTGCCTTGGGAGTCTTAACTAACTTACCCTTCTTAGAAGCTTGCTTTTCTGATGGTTCAGATTTAGAGGCATTCCGAGTAACTCTAGACTCATCCTTTGAACTATCATACCATATGTCAATGGCACCAATGTCGAACCACCGCCGGTTCAAAAGGTAATAATAAGTAGCTGAGCAATCTCCTCACTGCCAGGGGGAGAAAAGGAGTTAGAAACTAGGGATTCTGACAACCATGATTGGAGCATGTATGTACGGTTGGCTTTATGGTAGTTAGGCAATGGTTTTGTCTTGGTTGATGGTTTGGATTTCTCAGGGTCTTCAAGTTCACCAAAGTCAATGAGATCCTGAATGACCCACCTAAGAGAGTGACAGTCATCAGTGTTATGGCCATGATGCTGGTGATAATGGTAGTAGGTTTTGGTGTCTACCGAGGCTAGGGGTGGTGTTTTGAAGTTTGACTTAAATGGCTTGATGAGTTTGGCTTTAAGGAAATGCCTAAAAACCTTAGAAAGCAACATTCCAAGATCCGAGAATCTCTGAGATGGGGTAGTGTTTCAGAGTATGGGATTTGGTGTTTGCAAGGCATTGATGTAGTGAGGTTTTTGCTATGTTTGGGTGTAAGTGGTGGTTTTGGGTTTCATAAAGGAAGGCTCCTTTTTCTTACCCTCGGTCTATTCTATCCATTGGCTAATAGAGTAGATGCCCTTAAAGGTATTGAAAGTCTGATACTTTAGCTTATCCTGGTAGAGTGGTAGTGACCCCATGATAAGTTTGTTGATCATATCAGACTCATATGGTTTTTATCTGATTAGTGCAGCTTTGTCCATCCAACTACTAAAATAATCCATAAAAGACTTATTGGTTTTTGCTTAACCATTTCAAGATCCATCAAGGTTACATCAAACCAGGACTTGAACCTGTATTGTTTATAGGAGGCAGTACAAAGAGGCTTCCACTCGACTATGGTTGCCTTGTTCAGACTATGATACTAGGCCAGCGCTGGTCCTTCTAGTGAGATGAATAAAAGTTGGACTATCTAATCATCCGACAAGTTTGTAGTGCTCATCATCATGGTGTAGGTCTTCAAATGATTCTTCAGGTCCCTAACTCCATTATACTTGGGAACGTCTGGGAGCTTGAACTTGGCAGGTAGACCTTTGATGGCCTAGACTGAGAACTCATCAAAGTCTAGATTTGACCCCATGCCTTTGGTCTTCATGATAGTCTACAACTATTCTATCTTTTGTTCCAAGACAGTGGTCTTAGAATTCTGAACATCATGCATATAGAGTAAGACACCATCATTAGCCTCCATGTCATATAGGTTGATGCCTTTCCCCTTTTCTTTGATAGGAGATAGTGGGGTGATGAATTCTCCAGGACTAAGAGCCTCCCAGATCTATTATTACAGAAGAGTTTTAAAGTCATTGTTCAAGAGCTTGGCACTGATTGGTCAATGAGCTTCTGAACTGTAGTAAGTATGGCCTCATCTAGTGTCAAGGTAGGAGGATCAAATGATGATGGAATATTTCTGGTATGCTGAGAGTTTGACATAGTCTGTACATGATAAAGAGAGTCAGCATGGATGCATGAGTATGCATATAAGGTTGTATGTGGTGCACGTGATGTGACACATAGGATGTATGTGTGACTTATGCTAGGAAACATGTGATGTTATAGTTGTGTAACAAAGTGGGTCAACATGTGTATGCATGGGATGTACATGATACATCACGTAGAATGTATACATGACCTATGCTAGGAAACATCTAGCGTTATGACTACAAAAGGAAATTAGTTAAAAGATTACATGAGTATGCATGTATGCATGTTGGACAGAAAACATAAAATGGTTAGTGAACACATAACACACAGCAACACTCCCTACCAACGTTATACCTCTATGAGAATTGGTCATTCAATATCTCCTATACTAGGTGGGATACTAGTCTGGAGTTACATTGGGAACTCGAGGCATGATTCTCTCAATAAGGCAAGCAAAAATTTTGATTGTTGTATGATCATATGAAGGATTACGACTAAAACCCGATAGTATTTTGACCTAGTCATACTGCTATGATAAGTAAATGCCGATGGAATTAGCATGAGGTTATGCAACCATACGAAATCATGAAAGGATTCTAACTCTTAGCAAAGCAATACAAGCATGATCATATTGTTATGATAAGAGTATGCCCATGGAATAAGCATGACGTATGCAACCATACGGAATCATGAAAGAATTCTGACTCTTAGCAGAGAAATACAGGTATGATCATATTGTTATAATAAGAGTATGCCTATAGAATAGGCATGAGGTTATGCAACCATACAAAATCATGAAATGATTCTGACTTTTAGCATAGCAATACGGGCATGATCATATTGTTATAATAAGAGTATGCCCATGGAATAAGCATGAGGTTATGTAACCATACAGAATCATGAAAGGATTTTAACTCTTAGTAGAGCAATACAAGCATGATCATATTGTTATGATATGAGAGTATGCCCATAGAATAGGCATGAGGTTGTACAACCATACAGAATCATGAAAGGATTCTGACTCTTAGCAGAGTAATACAAGCAAGATCATATTGTTATGATAAGAGTATGCCCATGGAATATGCATTAGGTTGTTCAACCATACAGAATCATTAAAGGAATCTGACTCTTAGCAGAGTAATACATGCATGATCATATTGTAATGATAGGAGTACGCCCATGGAATAGGCATGAGGTTATGCAACCATACAAAATCATGAAAGGATCCTGACTCTTAGTAGAGCAATACAGGCATGATCATATTGTAATGATAAGAGTACACCCGTGGAATAGGCATGAGGTTGTGCAACCATACGGAATCATGAAAGGATCCCGACTCTTAGCAGAGCAATACTAGGGAGGGAAATAGGCCAGGTCTATCCAAATCCACTGACATGATAGGACAAAGATCCACATAGCATGCAATAAGGGTCTTAGTTTGGAATGTTGCTAGGCTTACTACATGGGCTTTTAGTCCGGTTGAGAATAGGCCAAGGTCCCCAGCCACGTTGTCCACAACCTATCCAACCAAATGGAATCATTGATATAGGACTATACCTCACGTCTATCCGTCGGGAATCATTGATGGTTATCAGTATAGTGCAGTGAGTGGTGAAGGTAGATTCACTTTTTTGAGGAGTTGAATGGAGTCCAAGGTACTCACTCACCCACAATCACCGACTTGACATAGGAGGTTATATGGTGTGTGTAGACACAAACTGGTGTTGTGATGCATACAATTAATCTAACTATGATGGGAAAATTGATATGGAAACTCTTAGATGCTACCACTCTTTTGCCATGATGTCCCCAATGGAGTCGCCACTATGAGCGCCAGTTTCTGCTATCGCCTAAAGCGAGGCTTGCAAGGCTCTCAGATCGGGGATCACACTTGGAGCAAAAGTGCAGTCTTCCTGAAGGGCTACCTCGAGGAATGATACAGACTTAAAAGAGTCACAAGGGAGTCACCATCGGATGGTTCCAGATTGGTTAAACCAACCCATAGCATGAGTGCTAGTTAAACCCTTTAGAGATTAGGTTCAGGTGGTGAAGATCTATTTCTATGAGTTTCTAAAATTGATTTTACCATTATAGTTGAAGTTAATTGTCCTAAGCAGGCAAGGAAGCGAGCGTATAAGTAAGCACACAGTGCGACATGCGATTTGGTGTTACATGGTTGCACGTATAAGGACATATAATGCTATATGGCATTTAGATGACATGACATATGCATGACATATAAAGTGATGACATAATAAAATGACATGGTATATGTATGATATGACATAATAATGATGACATAGTAAAATAGCATGACATATGCATGATATGGCATAGTGATGTGTGTATGTGAATTGGCATTTGACATGGCATATGGCATGGCATAGCATAATGACATGTGACATGGCATGGCATCATGGCAAAATGGCATATAGCATGGCAAATAGTGCATATTGCATGGTGAGCTAGCATATTTTAGATCATATTAGCATACGAGATAATATATGTTATCGCATGACATATGCAAGGCATGGCATAGAAGTGTGTGATGTGTCATGTGACATGGCATGTGACATGATATGACATATTTTAGCAAATATAATAAAACTATCCATGACATAAAATCCTCAAAAATTGCCAGTGAAAGGGATCAAGGAAAATGGGGGATACATATGGGATTTAATGCCAAATCCTAAAAATGGGGAATAATGCTATTCTATTATAAAGGATCTTCGTTGGTACAAAAATTTGAGACATTTAGTAATGTCTTAACCTCCTCGGGAAATTTTCATCTCGGGTAGCACAAGTGAAAATGCAAATAAACAAGCAAGATCATTAATAGTAAATGAAATTTAGGACTTGATCGACTAATTCTATTCCATGTAAAAGCATGAATTAAGAGCCGAAGTCCGATTAATGTATGATGACATGGCATAATAGCATATGACATGATTACGTGGCATGTGACATGATGATATGGCATAATAGCATATGACATGATGATGAGGCATGTGACATGATGACATGACATAATAGCATATGACATGATGATGTGGCATGTGACATGATGACATGACATAATAGCATATGACATGATGATATAGCATGACATTATGACATGGCATGTGACATGATGACATGACATAATAGCATATAACATGATGATATATAGCATGTGACATGATGACATGGCATGTGACATGGCATAATAGCATATGACATGATGATGTGTCATGATGACATGGCATGGTATCATATGATGTGACATGATGACATGGCATAATGGCATGATGACATGGCATGGTATCATATTACATGGTATGATGACATAGCATAATGGCGTATGACATGGCATGGTATCATATGACATGGCATGTGACATGGCATATTAGCATATGTGTGGCATGATGACATAGCATAATGGCATATGATGTGGCATGACGACATAGCATAATGGCATATGATGTGGCATGATGATATGGTATAGTGGCATATGACATGGCATAATGGTGTATGACATGGCATATTAGCATATGACATGGCATAATGACATATTAGTACATGATGTGGCATGTTGACATGACATAATGGCATATGATGTGGCATGATGATATGGTATAGTAAAAAGCTAAACATGACAGTAAAGCTAAATAAAACAAGCTAAACATGGCAGTAAAACTAAATCAAGAAAATAAGCTAAACTAACTTAAAAAGTCGAAGGAAGAAATGACTTACCAAGGCTAGAAGTCATTCCCCCAAATTCCTAAAAGCTTAGGAATTTAGTAAAAATTTAATTAGTCACTAAACCTAATTAAAATTTTAATTAAGTTGTATCATTTGTATGATATTGTGTATCATTTATATGATATATTGCGTGCGTATAAGAAGAAGGCTTGCCCTTGTATTTATAGTAGCCTTAGGAGGGGTGGTACCCTTAGGCTTGGCAATGTGGGATAATGTCCCAAAACATGACGAGCAGCCATTTTGCATGAGTCAAACGGGGGCCAAACGGTGTGGCTAAATGGCAAATGAATATGCATAATTCATCTCTGAAACTTGCTCTTAGAGATGGAAACTTGTATCAAGCCATTCTCATATGGGAACAAGTTGCAATACATGCCCAAAGTGGGCAACCTAGTCAGCCTATGCAGGCTATTCTGGAAATCTATGATTGACAGCCATTTTGGATGGACCAATCGGGGGACAAACGGTGTGCTTAAATAGCAAATGAATATGCAAAATTCATGTATGCAACTTAATATTGGAGATGGAAACTTGTATCAAGCAATTTTGATATGGGAACAAGTCACAATACATGCCTGAAGTGGGCAACCCAGTCAGCCTGTGTAGGCTGTTATGGAAATCTACGACTAGCAGCAATTTTAGACATACCAAACAGGGGGAAAATGGTGTGCCTAAATGGCAAATGAATATGCAAAGTCCATATATGCAACTTGCTCTAGGGAATGAAAACATATATCAAGCCATTCCGATATAGGAACAAGTCGTAATACATGCCTAAAGTGGGCAACCCAGTCAGCCTGTGCAGGCTATTCTCAAAATCTGTGACTGGCAGCCATTTTAGATGTACCAAACAGGGGGGAAGCGGTGTGCCTAAATGGCAAATGAATATGCAAAGTTCATGTATGAAAGTTGCTCTGGGGAATGGAAACCTTTATCAAGCCATTCTGATATAAGAACAAGTCGTAATACATGCCTGAAGTAGGCAACCCAGTCAGCCTGTGCAGTCTATTCTAGAAATCTATGACTGGCAGCCATTTTGGATGGACCAAACAAGGGGCAAACGGTATGCCTAAATGGCAAATGAATATGCAAAGTTTTTGTATGCAACTTGCTCTAGGGAATGGAAACCTGTATCAAGCCATTTCGATATGGGAACAAGTCGTAGTAAATGCCCTAAGTTGGCAACCCAGTCAGCCTGTACAGGCTGTTCTAGAAATCTATGACTGTCAACCATTTTGGATGAACCAAATAGGGGGGAAATGATGTGCCTAAATGGGAAATCAATATGTAAAATTCATGTATGTAACTTGCTCTTGGGAATGGGAGTCGGTATCAAGCCATTCCGATATGGGAACAAGTCGCAATACATGCCCAAAGTGGGCAACCCAGCTAGCCTGTGCACGTTGTGCTGGAAATCTATGATTGGCAACCATTTTAGACGAACCAAACAGAGGGCAAATAGTGTGCTTAAATAGCAAATGAGTATGCAAAATTCATGTATGCAACTTGCTCTTGGGAATGGGAACTTGTATCAAGCCATTTCAATAAGGAAACAAGTCGCAATAGATGCCATAAGTGGGCAACCTAGCCAGCCTGTACAGGGGGCAAAAATATAGTATTAACACTAATATATTAGAATAATTATATTCTAATATCCATGTTTAAATATTAATATTATATTATTTAATAATGAGTATAATTTTGAGTGATAGTCAAGTATATAAAATAAATCAAAATTATAGGTATTTTATTAGAGAATAAAATATTGAATAGACTCATGGTGAGATCATTAAATGGATTTATGTCATAAATGATTATCATAACAATCATGTCATTAAGTCCTTAAAGTTGAGATTATTACAAATTTCTACATGATGAATATCTTATTTGGACATAATTAAATATCATCTTAATCGTATAATCATAAAGATTGTCTTTGAGCATAATAGGAGTTAGTAGAGGAAAGTAATAAATTAAGATAAGATTTATCCTTTTCTTAAAGGAAGATATTTGTTAGTTCTTCATGATTAAGACTATAAAATTCATAATAACACTTAGACGAATTGATATATTTCATTACATTTGTTTGGTTTGAAGCATTAAACTAAATAATGAATTCAATGATATAGAACAATTTAGAAGAAATTCATAAAGTATGTTTATGGAATAAGATTCTTTTTTATGGAATAAGATTGTTTTATATACAGATGCTCAATATCTAAATTCTCCCTGATCATAATATTAATAAGAATGGATATTATTAAAGGGTGCATTCTCATACATCATGACATAAGATGTCTAAAGTTCACTTGTAGATGAATAGTATAATACTAATTCATTGGATATGATATTGTTATTGTATGATTTAGAGCATCATCTTTTACAGGTAATTGAATATTTAATCAATAAAAGGCATTATTCATTATTTAAGTGCAGTATTTTATATACTTATTTTACTCAGAGTATTAAACTAAATAATGAAGTTCAAGGTATTAGAACAGTATAAGGGAATTTCATGAAGAGTTTATAATATGAGTTCTTATTATATGCAAATGTTCAATATCTAAATTGCTTTGATCATAATATTAATAAGATTGGACATTATTAATGCAGACAGATTAGCACATGTTATACTTTCATTAAGGGGTGATTCTGATTCACTATGACATGAGTTATCTAAAATATACATGTAAATGAACAGTACAGTACTAGTTTATTAGAGGCCTTATCAGTGAGATTTTATATGAATTACTAATCTATGTCTATGAAATACATATCTCACTCATATCAGTATTGCAAGTATCCTTAGACTTGAGATATTAAGGTTATCTTAACTATGGATTGTTCTACTTTGACTTCTATGCTTTAATCATCCATAGGAGGTGTTCATAGTTGGAAGGTTGGGTATAGTATGAAGTAGTTGAAGATATTTGTATATCAATAAAGGATTCACCATCTTGAATTAAATGTAAGGGTTTTATCTCAATGTTGCATGTAGCAATCTTTGATTTTAAAATCTCTGGCTAGTGTGGAATGCCTAGAAGTGAATAAGTTCATAGGGGAATTTCGGGAATAAAGATTATGTACATGAAACATTAAGTTTAGGGCATGATCTAACATGCTTGTTCATGTATTGAGTTGACATTATTCCATACTCAAACCTAAGTGAGATAATGGATGGTGAAAGGAGTTCATTGCAGCAATATTTGATATGGAAGGGTTATAGTCAAACTAATGACCTCTTGACATTTGGGTAGTTATGATGTATGACTAGACACTACTCATAACTTACATATAATGTTATTGAATGAGATTTAATAATATTATAATATGTAGCCAACATGTCAAGAACCCAAAGGTCATACATAAAAGTTAGGGAATCAGAAATAGAGAAAATGAATGTAGACTCAATATGAGATATTGTTTCATGGTTACAAGTTGGCTTAAAGTTTTCATGTTTATTAGATAGAGCAAGAAAAGAGCTTTGATTTGATACCTATATCATACAATTATGACAAGTGGAACTCTAGATATGCATAATACAAGTTTGCATGTGTAGTGCACATGCCATGCACATAATTGTGCATGTGCATGTGCCATATGACTTGCACATGCATGACTTGACTAAAGGAGAATGGATACGTGATGGTCACATGCCTAATTAGGGTTTTATGATGTGTTAGACACATCATATACTAACTGGATTAAGTTAGCTTATGAGTCATGACACATAAGCTTTTTAGTCATCCCTAATGCCACTTAAGCTCTATTAGGTTAATTAAAATATGATTTTAGGTTTATAGAACTCCTTCTTCTTCCTCACATTCTTTTAGAGAAAAGAATAAGAAAATATGAATCAAGCACAAGCTTCATGTCACATCCTCAATCGAGCACCCATTTTGCATTCATGAATTGATTTAAAATGTATTGATTTATATGTTATAAGTGTTAAATTGATATGAAATTATGCTAATGATGGATATTATATGCTATGATAAGGGTTTCATGCTTTGAAGTTGAAATGAAAATTTTTGATGAAACCCCTAAACAGAACCATTGAATGATGATTAATTGATGATTTCAATATTAAAAACACTTGATATGATTAATTTAGTAAGTCTAAGATGATTTTTTTAACTTAAATTAACAAATATGAAAAGATAGTTAAATAAGATTTGGAAATTATTTATGATGTCATAATTGAGCAATGATAATATAAACATGATAATGTAACCATGATGAAAGTAAATGAGCCTAATTATGTTTTTAATGTATTAGAGAATAAGTAATTATGTATTAATCATATGTTAGTAAAAGTATATAATAATATGTAAATATTAGAAAATTATAATTAGAATTTTTATTAATGATATCATGATGATGTCATTAAGTGGTAAGATGATGTCATAAATGAATGGTAAAAAATTAATGTTATGTAAATAGATAAATATATGAATATATGTGTGAGCGCCGGTTTTTGCCGGGGCCCAGAGCGAGGCTTGTGAAAGTCACGGACCGGGGACCGCACTTGGAGCGAAAGCGCAGTCTTCCTAAGGGGTTCCCTTAGAGAATGATACAGACTCAAAAGAGTCGCAAGGGAGTCGCCACCGGATAGTTCCGGATTGGTCCAACTGACCCATAACATGAGTGCTAGTTAAACCCTTCAGAGATTGGGTTCGGGTGGTGGAGATCTATTCTATGAGTTTCCAAAATTAATTTTACCATTATAGTTGGAATTAATTGTCCTAAGCAGGCAAGCATGCAAGCGTAATTGTAAGCACACAACGCGTCATGTGAATTGGCATTGCAAGGTTGCATGTAAAATGACATATAAAGCTATATGGCATTTAGATGGCATGGCATATGCATGTCATGTGATATAGCGATAAAAGTAACATGGCACATGTATGTCATGTGAGCATGAATGACATATCATATGCATGATATGGCAACGTAACTTGTAAGCACATATTATGGTAAATAGTGTATGACGTTGTGCATTTTAACGTTTTTGATTCATTTTAGCGTTGGGCGTATAGCATACGCAATGCGTATGCGGGATGAATGGCGTATCATATGTATGATATGTGAAGTGATGCATGACATGGCATATGTTATGACATGGCATAGTAAGTGGCATACCATATGCATGGTATGAGTATATCATATGCATGATATGTGTGA